>KZ345637.1:86441-100800 GCA_002352805.1 Teladorsagia circumcincta
GGACGGCTCGCGGGTGGCGTGAGTTAAATGTCCACGCGGGAGAGCGTGAGTGAACGGGCGAAAATCCTCGACGAGCCGTTGCCGTTTCCTCGACCGATTTTTACCCTGATGACTGGGTTACACTCCTCTTTATTATAAGTACAGATTCAGTAATTGCACAATATATTGGGGCCTTAGCTGGAGTGGAGACGTGACAAGAAAAATCAACGGCTTACAATACTAGAAGCATAATCAACGCTGAGTGACAATCCAGCACGATGCTATGGTCCATAGAACACTCTTTTTTCGCTACATAAAGAAAGTGACAGCATTCAAAAGGCGGAAATTGGAGAACAAGGAAGCGGGACAGGAATTTATCGGGTAAAAAACGATAGATACGAATGACGAAATTGGATTGATTTTACGAGGAAGGGATATTTATTTTCATGCATCGGTCTTTATAGCTCACAAGGAAAGGCTGTCAAGTCGCCACGGCCATTCAAGAAGCGATGCATACGCCTAGATGCAACTTCGAACGCTAATCTCGAATCTACCTTCCTAATCTGCTAAACGACTTTCTGTACGGAGTAAAGAAGCAAAATAGCGCAACGGTAGTAATCGGGAGTCACACTCAAAATGTCGAAGGAGCGGTCCCTTATCGTAAATACTGTTTTGCAATCTTCAGGGATTCAGTTGAATGGGGTGACAAAAGCAGTTTAGCTGTATCCCCGGAGAGTTGAAACAGTAAACGCAATAGGGGACCGATCCTTCGACGTTTTGACTGTGATTCCCGACCACTACCCGCTGCACTATTTCGCTTCATAAATCCGTTCTGGAAGGCGTTCTGCAGATTTGGAAGGTATATTTGTGATCAGCCTTCGAGGTACATCTTGGCTTATGCATCGCTTGTTGAACGGCCATGGCGACTTGAGGGACTTTCCGTCTCAGTACAATACAGTGATGAAAATTTACCATTCTTCGAAAGGTCTCTGGTCAAATCCAACTTGTTGATTGGTGAGGTGATGGAAATCAAAAACAGTTGAGCTGTCTTATAATTCCTCTCCGATTTCTATTCTAACTCAATTTTCTCTAGTCTGAAATCGTTTCACTGCGAAATACGCTAATATGTTCAAGGATACTTCACAGGCCTTATCGAGGTGGTTTCTGATGAGCAAGCCCGCAACGTGCTGATCAAGTAAGAATCAATAGATACGTGGAAGCTGCTAATGATTACGCTTTCCTCATTCCTTGAATGGACGCCATGCCACCGTAAGGAGGACAGTCGATTGAATTAGCGGTGTGTTTAGCCCACTATCGGTTACTTATCGGGCACTGGCTTGTGAGCAATCGTGTCGGCAAAGACGATGCGAACTGATGTGAAGATCCGGTCACTCTTGCTGAGGACCCCGTGCACCGCAAATTTCGAAAGCAATTGGACGCTGTCTAATATCTAATAGATACCAGGGTGCGGCCGTTGCACCAGCATTCGCCATCTGGGTGCAGTGGGCTGCAGCAAGATGAAAACTTGATAGAAACCGTGTACACCGAGCGAACACAACCGAGAAGCCGTCTGACCATTTGGGAAAATTTCATTCTGCGACCGCACAAGCAACACCTCACCTTGTCGATGAATAGTGGAGATGACTCATGAGTCCGCTGCGAAAGCAACATGCGGTGCGCTCGATGGCCACACTGCAGCCAGACCCATCACTCAACCAAGGCCCAGGCACAGCCTTTGAAGAACATTGCAGTTGGAATGTCTGGGTATCCCGTTTCGCGACCCCTTTACTACTTGCAGAGAAGCACTGTGAAAATCATCGCGGAATAGCTCTCTGGATTGGCTTCAGTAGTGGGAGAGAACCATCAGGAAAATCCAAGAATCTCCCATCTCCAAATCGCCACGTTTCAAGGAAGATAGGCACGACCCCAATACCACATCCACGCATAATGCTGGTGTTGCTCCATCGGACTTTCGCCTCCAGTGCGCCCTGAAACAGCATCTGCGTGAGGAAAAAGCTGCAGAATAAGACCACTGCAAAAACGACCTCTCCGAACTATTCATCCCCCAAGTACACTTCTGGAAGGAGAGTTTCCAGACGTCCCGTTGCAATGCATGCATATCAGCGACCTGGTGGTGGGAATGTTGTTGATCAGTTGATTCCAGGGGGAGATAAAGCTTTAATAAGCAAAAGTGATCAAATGCAAACAGGAATTTAGAGACAATCCGATACTATTGATTGAAACTATCACTGTTACTCTGGAAATGTTGGGCTCCAGATGGTCCGACATGCAGCAACTTTCGAGGGAGAGGCATTGAGTGTGCGTTTTTGAGGACCTTGGATCATCTTCAAGGACGAGGGAATAAGTGGAGAAAATATTTTTGTTTCATGGAGAACTCATGCTGTGAAGACCGGTAGCTTAATATCGGCTGGATAATACTGAAATTACTGGTGTCTAAGATGAAATTTCTCAGTTAACTTATTCAACGCAGATTATGATTCTCTTTGGAATTTTCCAATCCGGTCAAGTTCTTGAGCTGCCACTTTCGGTCAGTCTTTGGTACTCACGTTGCTAATTTCTGCATGATTTCGACGAATATCATTATTTGATATGCTTGATATTTTACAATTATACATTGCTGACAGATCATAACGTTCAATTTCTAATGCGCCTGAGGATAATCTTTGAGCTATGATCTCTTTGATGGCAATCTCAGAAAATGCACAGGCGTGAGCAGCCGACGCGAATGGCCTTGATGGAGTCTTTGAGCTCAACATAATCTGCTGTTCTTGTATTCCAGACACGATTAGGCTGGAGACAGATACTGCTCTTTGCGGATAGAAGTCGTGGATGAGTTACCTCTCTTTGTACTGCATAATTATGGGTCACAAGTCTGCTGACAGATTATGAGATTAGTGTGAACAACGTATCAATAGAAATCACTCGTGTGAAAGAGCTTTTCAAGATTGGTTCTCAAAGATCACATCAACCATGAGAAGAGAGCAGCGGGATGCGGTTGATCGATTATTGGGATGAGTCCATGAATGTTGCGTTTGCATAGCAGTAAAAAGAGACAGAACTTCGAAGTGAGGAACCAAATGCCATCCACCGCCCACCCCCCCCCCCCTGGAAGCAATGGCGTTCTGCATTGCGAGGAGAAAGTGGCACCACTCCTTGATGTCGGCCAAGGAGGGAGAGTGAAGCACCTGGGTCACTCAAGCGATGTGGAGTGCGCCACGCATCCGGTTCATGTCTTTGACTAAAATCACTTGAACCCGTATTTGGTTTGTAATATATAACTGACCTGCTTCGCTGGTTTGGAGCAATTATGCTTTTGGATTATTCTTCATTAAACTGACAAGGAAAGGCTCCCAGGTCGCCATGGCCATTTAAGAAGTGATGCATACGCCTAGATGTATCGTCGAACGCTGATCTCAAGTCCACCCTCCATATTTGCTGAACGATCCTCTGATCAGAGTTACGAATAAAACAACTTAGCGGTAGTGGTCGGGACTCGCAGTCAAAACGTCGTAGGAACAACCCTTATAGTGTTTACTGCTTTCCGTTCTTCAGGAAACAGAAAACGGCTTTTGTCAGATTATTTTACTGAATTTCTGAAGAATGCAAAACAGTGGTTGCAACAGGGGACCGAACCTACGACATTTTGGCTGTGAGCACCGACCACTAGTGCGCTGTCTTGCATCATAACTCCGTTCAGAAAGTCTTTCAGCAGATATGGAAGGTAGATTTGAGATCAGCGTTCGAAGGTAGATCTAGGCGCATACATCGCTCCTTGGATGGCTATGCGACCTGGGAGCCACTCCTTATAAGTAAGGAGCCATCTTGGGACTGATGCTCTGAGCAAAACAAGCTGGCTAGACTTTGTCGTTTCTCGTCGCTCAGCCCTCATCAAACCTATACTTTGTGCTAAGTGATTCACCTATGCTGTCTAGCAGCATTTCAGTCTCATTTCCGTCAATGGTCTTAACTATTCTTCATAATCTATTGCATTGGAAAAAATTTTGTATCCCCTGAAGAAATACGAGGAAGCTGTATGTACGAGGTTAGCTAAGTTGAAGCAAAACACCTTAGTCGTTATTTCTGGGTTATAAGAAACCTTTTGCAATTTGAGAGTAGTCGTGATAGAGGGCCTGTTAATTGAAATGGAGTCCAGTAAACAGCTGCTATCTGAAACAGAACTTATATTGTAAGTCGTTCAATCGAAAAAATCGCCTCCTGTGTGCATTGATACGACTTCAAAAAAGGGCTTTGAGTTTTGTGCGAAGCTCCATAGTTACGTATCTTACCTTGACACAGTGCCAGGATCAACAGCCTGTAGGTAACTCACCAACCACGGCATTCATTTGGTATACAGGAGGCTCATGCGCAGGGGCTCAGTGACAGAAGGCGAGTATTCTCATCGATACAAGTTTGGGAAGGAAGGTAAAGTGTACTGAATCCATATGTGTGCAAAAACCAGAAGAATTCACAATGAACTTTCGGACAGGTTTTGAAGGCGAGCCTTGCGATCGAACTTACTAGGAGGAACCGAACCTTCCGTTGGGAGGACGGAAGCAGTAGGATCATCACCATCGGAAGAATCAAAAAACACAAACATTAAGAAGTGATAAATGCCATGCAAGCTGCAAGCTGTACGAGCCAGCATTTCCAATAACATTTTTATTCCGCAAATATAAAATTCTCACGGTTCAAAATGCCAGCGTTGTAATTTTGAGCTACCTTAGTGTTTATTGCGACAGGTTAAAAAATCCTAAATTCCCAAGTTCCGAAGGATTTTTTATCTTTCAAATGAGCCACGAACATGAAGGAGTGTGAAGCACACGGCACGTTCCTGATTGGGCCCAATCAGTTGCCCGCGATTCAACTACGACTCTCAGAAGAAAATAAATCGATTCAGGAAAAAACAACAGGCTTCCGAAAGTTCCCGTGTGAAGTGGCAGAGATGGATCCACTATTCAACTGAAATGCAGTCTTTAACGTCATATTCACAAGCAAGCAATCGTTAAAGTTGAGATTCGCAAAACAACTTTACAACTTTTAGAAAGAGCAGAGCACGAGGATTCCGTATCTACTCCCACTTTTACTCATAGACGCCACAGGAAGGAGCTATAGTTGTTGAAAGAAGCTCAGTACCTTTCGGCGGTGCTCGGGCAAAAATCCTCACCGTGGCCATTTTTCAAATAGTGAACGTGTTGAGCAGCTCCATTACCCATTGAATAGAGCACATCTTCCAGTTCATGATGAAATATTAACCTTCCCTATTGGACGAATATGGACGGAGTTATGGTTTAAAAAGTGTGAAAACCGTACTCATCTTGAATTTTCCTCGTTGATCAACCTAAATTGAACATTTCAAATTAATTTCCATGATTTCCATGCTGGTTAGAAAGGGCTCGTCGAAAAACTTCCAAATCTGCTTTCGGACTGGAAATTCGACTTTTTTGAAAAAAGTGAGTCATATAAAAATGTGTGCAAATTTCAACGTACATAGTAGATAAGCTGCTCCAACGCCAACGTATAAGACCAATCAGTTCGCAACTGATTATTAGCATTTTCAAGTCTAACTGATATTTTTCCCGTTTCTTTGTGGAATTACTCGTAAATGATCTTTCTTCGACTTCGTCTACCTAGTGAAGACGGTGCTATACAAGTGCGGGAAACCCGCCGCATTTCTTGGATACGGTAGGCGCAAATTGTGTACGTGGGGATCCGCCCGCTATTATGGCGATACGAGAACCGGGGGAATTCGTGGGCCAGGGAGAGTGTAGCCAATCTAGGGGGTGCGGGGTGCGGGCAGTCACCTGATATGCGTGAAAAGTTGGAATGCGTGAGTTCCGTCATAAGGTTTCGCCAAGTCATTTCAATGAGCACCAGTCCCCATTTGCATACATTTTGCGCCTACCGTATCCAAAAAAGCAGCGCGCTTACCGCACTTGTATAGAGTCGTGAAGAACTCTAAGGTAAGGCAGAAGAGTTGTTTTTCTTTTGAGGAAAGGTTTTCGGGAGGGTTAAACAACTATTGTTGGTTAGCTGGTTGTTCGTAACCATTCCTATCCTTCTGATATTTTTGGGACTATTGTTCCGCAGGGACACTGATTTAATCTGCTAACGAAAATAAAACATGTTGAAAGCTGCAACGCCTCTGAACAGCAAACAAAACAGGGTGAAACTCCGCTAAGGGGGGGGGCCACTCATAATATCTTATCTACATGTCTTTTTAGAGTGACTTTCTAATCAGAACCGAATTGCGTTAGAGTCGTCGTATCTAATCACAGCAGGGCTGAGGAAAGGCACCCATATCTTATCAAACTCAATCAGGACATTTCTCGTTGAGGCGGTGGCTTGCGATTGCTACAATTGCTCCATGGATACCAAATTTGCATTAGTCGGCCTGTTTGAACTCGGAAGGTCCTGGTTTCAGATCGTTTTTTTTTTGCACTATCCGAGAGACATCCCTAGCTATAGTACATCAGAGCCTGTACTCTGAACGTCGATAAGATATGTGGGCTTTCCGCAACTCTGTTTTGATTAGATAGTCGCTTTGATAATGCATGTAGATAAGTTATTATGAGTGCCCCCCCCCCCCCACTTAGCGGAGTTTCACCCAAAACAGAATATTCAAAAAACCACAATATCGACTAAAGCTTTGAAGAAAGTGCGGTTACCAAATTGCGTATAATGAGCAAAACCGCGTCAAACGACTGTTTTTGTGAGAAACAGGAGCCTTAGGGGCAGAGGGAGACTTCAGCGTGGGGGAGTAGTTTCCATTTCCCCGGAACTCCTGAACACCCCTCCTTGGCTTATTTTTAAGGGAAGCCTTGTATTTTGCGATAGCGCGCTACGCAAAGTGAATAGGTAGGATCTCTCGCAGAATACATCATATCACTGTTCTTGAAATGGCTTACTTTGCCAGGTGTGTGAGACCACATATCACGATGGAAAAGGAATGGTTCTTGAACAACTAATGTCGTCATAGAAGACAATCGGTGTCGCCTACTACGAGATCCGAAGCAACGACTTTGAGCTCAGCGCGAGGTATGTGATCGCGCGGACTCGCATATTACTCGACGGCGACAGGATTACGGTAGCGCGTCGGTTGCGTACTGATGTCGGATTCTCGTGCAGAGTTAAGCATGTCAGTGACTGAACACGGCTGTGGACAGCTGACCCTAAAGAAATGTTATACACACACAGTTGCATCGCGCACACATCGAAATCTGTAGAATCTACGAAATATGAATTGGATTGAAAGATTCGCTCCGCAATTTCCTTGATTAGTATCTTTATTACTCAATAAGTTTAAAACTTGAACACAGACTAAAAACTACAAAAGTATGAATGGCTCAGAATAGCAGCATGAAGAGATCAACAACTTAAAACGTTACGATTTACAAAACTCGAGTGGTATGTACAGAGCTAAAAAAAAGATGAAACTGAAAAAAATGAAAATTGAGCAATGGAAACTTTTTGCCCCTACTAACTTAAAATAGACATTACTCATTTTTAACGTGACTTGGGTCAGCTACAACAGCAGATTCGGATTCTTCTTCGACATCATTGTAGTCTTCATCTTCGTCATCCGGGTAGAACTCTTCTCTGTCAACGCTGAAGTCTGCCGAGCAGATACTGGAACAGCCATTATTCAGAAAGTACCCTCTTTTTAACATAATCGACACCAAAATTTACATATAATTCGATCGTATATTTCTACCCTTGCACCCATAATTTGTGCTGCTAGTTTGAGTGCAGATACGTGTAATTGTATAGGCCAAATCGCATTCGAATTGCTACTTCGAATGTTCAAATGGCGGCATCCCAAAAAGGACTGATCAACGGCGAGTGATTGACAGTGCATATTTGCAGGAGCAGTGGAAGTGCTCCAGTTGCTCCTTTCCCCAAACTCAAGAAGAGCGGCAATTTTCCTCGAGTGCGCCCCTCTATACGTTATCTCTCATTCACCCCAATAAATTTGCACTCCTGGATCAAGGGACAAGTTCAATATGAAAAATAGTCTGAAGAGAAATATGTAAAGTATGAATGAAATGCAAGTTTTAGCTACTACTGTGCACGTAACGGGGCTGCATTAACTCCCACCTATATACAGAGCGAAAGGAGTTAATGCAGCCTACCAATGCATAAGGCTACCAGATTAGACCACTTGCAACCCAGGACCTAACTTCCTGCTTGAGCTTGACGCTCAGGTATGTTGGGGACTGGTTTTCCTCCTCCCTTCCTCAGCTCCCCCCCCCCTCCCCCTCCACTTTACTCCAGCTGGCACTGCAACACTATAAGGAATTCTGTTAGATTTTTTGTGCCTTACGAGGTTGTTTGGTGAAACATTTATTTCGAAGGCCTAACGTTTCGACTAAATCGTCGTCTCCAGAGGCCGACGGTTCCACAGATAAGCGAAAGAGTCCGCTGCCACACTGAGCACTATGTGAAATGACCGAAACTATGCCAAAATATTGATAGTTAAGATCTGCAAGCTACCCGATTTCGTTAGCGGTTTCATTCCATGAACTTCCTTATCACCTCGCGGAAAGACAGACAGACATATTTACATACACACAGAAACACATACATTTAACCAACACAGCAAGCTAGCGGCTTATATAATAAAAGAATTACCAACTTCACAATGTAAATCTGCACTTAGTTTATTGAAAGTACCACCCCAAAGGACCTGCTAAGCTAGGGTGCTAGATCAGCAAGTCTCCATAGTTCACTTTTTTGCAATGGTGTGAAGGCTACCGAATGAATTTCATTCATGCCGTTGCTATACAGCACGCCCTCGCTTCTGAATAGGCAACCGAAACGCGGAAGCTTACTAAGATGTTAATGTTCTTCCTCTTTCACCCCTTCTCGTATACAATTACATACGAAAAGAACTTGTTATTCGATAGGTGTTCTAAGCATGGATTACATTCTCATACCCATTGTACTTGGTAGTAATCGCGCAGTTGACACTGATGAAGTCACACCGTGATTTTCCTTTGATGTGGTTAAAAAATCAAAAAAAAAGTCTTATGCACCTGTAGCAAATGATACTGAGGAATGCTATGGGCATTCCAAAGAGAACCGATGACAATAACGGTTGCGTAGCGAACATTTGGGTAACGTTCATGTACACTTCAAAAATAATGCGCCGGATCCGAACTGGCAACGAGCGACCTGCAAAAAGTGTAATGTTGGCTGAAATCTTTTTTGATCAATGGACAACCTACCTCCAAGTGGAGAAGCAGTCCCCTTATCAATTCCATCAGCAAGGTTACTAAGCCAAGTGATTATTGACGCACGCGTAATTTTTTCCGTGTCATCTTCGTTCAGAAAATATTCGAATGAAGTGTAATTCAGTACAAGCATGCCTTAACCATTGTTTTTAATGTCTCAGTTCGGATAGGAAACTTCTGATTAAAACGAACTAGGGACTTCCATATTGCTCATCACTATACTGGTAACAGCTTCCGAACCGTCGATCCATGCAAATTGATAGCGCGTCCACAAATCGGGAGAGCTGCGTAAATCCTCAGCTGCACCACGGGCCTGTAAATATTTTACTGAGATTCAAACTAGTACTAAAACTTGCTTCCGAAGTTAAGCTAACAGTTAGCAGTTAGCTAGCTGGATCAAGGGCGATCACTCGAGTCATGCCGCGCTTCATCCAGTAGTTTAAATGTATTAAGGACACTTGTATGAAACTCGAAGCGGCTGACTGCTGCTACTCCCTTAACACATTGATAACAACGCGATGCACATCGCCTCATTCCCACGTCATCTTTGGAAGCTGCGGCAAGCCGTCGTCTAACCGCTTGTATCCTACCTTTGTTCGACAGGAAACAGAGAGAAGTTTACGTGACCGTGCCTGCGCGATTTTCATCCGCACCACCCCTTTTCCGTGTATATAATCTGCCTTTCCTCAGAAAGGCTCTTTTCTTTCTATTATTTGACATTCCCGAAACAATCAGCGAGAAGTGTTTTGTGTTCCGTGTTTGTGCTCCTACAACTGGCTAAAGGAGTGAGAATGATTGAATGAATGACTCCATTTGTTTCAATTGTGCAAAAAAGCTGAAAATTCCAAAAATCAAACAAATAATAAAATTAGAGTTTTGTGATAAATGAACTGAACAAATGACTAAATAATGAAGAATAACTTACTTTCCCATAAAATATTCCAACGGGTGATGACTGGTTAAATCTCTCGAGCTAAAATAAACGATTCAGCTGGCCATTCCGCATGAAAAAAAAAATGAAAGCTGACCTCAGTACTTATCACGAGTACAATGAGCTTTGCAGTGGTAGCAAGATCGGCCAGATTTGTGGCTGACGCACGAGGCATTAATGGCCAACGTTCAGCCATAATCCAACTCCTTAGTCCTTCTGCAAAATTATTTTCGATTTATCATATAAAAGCATGAAGGCCTAATCCGCGATTGAATGTCCGAACTACTGCACACTGAAATAAAATTAGGAGCAATATTTATTGCTATCATCAAAGGAACAACAACAACAAATCGTTGAACGCATTGCGCAGTGAACGTGTGAGCGGGTTTTTCTTCCATTGGAATATCACTGGTTGACCCAGCCTCCTGATAAGATAATATACAGTGAAGTACAGTAACGATAGAACCTATCACTAAACCCCCGAATGGAACCACGTCCGTATGAACATCGCGCAGTGTGACCTCAAGATATTTGGTAGTTTTTCACTGCAATCTATGTATTTCGGGTGAACGAATCATCACAACTGCTTATGTTTTCAGACAAAAACACACACCTATTCAATCGCGAAATGTGTCTTTGATTTGATAATCGTTAAGACTACAATGGTATTTCACACCTGTTCGTTCAGATATTAAAATGGCGGACCTACTCCACACGGCTCAAGCTTGATCCACCAACAATTTTCTGGCGAGAATTCCACGATTTGAAAAAATACCACGGAAAATTAAATAGTACTCAAGTGGTCAAAAACGATCTGAGAAACCTTAATAATGTGAATTACAAGTGTGATGTCTTACCAACAGAGCCATGGTATGGGAAGAAGGCATCATCCTTAAACACAACTACTCGAGCACCCGACTCTCTGAGTGTCGCTGGAACAGAAGAAGCGGTGGCAGCGAAGAATCTCGTCTGAATTGCAACAGTTATATACATGAATCCAGCGTAGCTCAAATTTCAATTCAAAGAATTTCCTGACCATGAAAGATATTAGGCTCTCTTAAGGTTGAGAGTGAAAGCAAAGAAAAAAGTACGCTCGTGATAGAATGAGTTTCCGAAAAAAAAAAACAAAGATGGACCGATGTTATCGTACTAAAACGTCCTGACTAAGCTTAATCACAACAGTCTCAGAACGAATTCGAGGAGTTAAGCGGTCGGTAACGAAGCTGTAGGTGAGGAGTTGACTGTGGATAAAGGAAAAAACAAAGAAAGCCGCTGGCATAGCCTTCAAACAGGTTTCACTTGTTGGACGAGTTGTCTGAGCTGACTTGCATGCGGCTGCAACCGCATTTGCTCTAATACAATAAGATACATGTGCATCAGTACAAAAATGGAACCTTAGTAATCAAATGAAATAAGCAAGTAAAACCTATGAAAAAAACGCGGCATTGATTTCGAAAAGCGAGATATTGATTAGCAATCGCGCGAGGGCGCAGCTATTCATGGTTGCCAAATGGGCGTCCCCTAAGATATTTGCGAACGCCCCTGTTAACGGCGTCTTCCTGGCCTCGTTACGGCTTCCTAGGGGGAATTTTGGTTAGTGACACTTCCTATGGTCTTGATTAGGGCTAGCGCATCATTTTCACCCTATAGCATAGAATTCTTAGAGCCGTGCTAGGACTGTTGCTTTAGCCGTGCGAACGGGCATGCATAGCGAGAGATTGCTCCACAAAATTAGGGGACAGTGAGAACAACGTTAATTTGTTTGAAAATTCTATTATGCGGCCATCAAACAAAATGCAGACAAAAATTATGACGAAATAAGAATATGGACTGGTAAATAGGTTTGCTGCGTTTCAGTCGCACCTCTGATTGCAACGCCTGATTCATGCGAAGCTACTAGCTGTTCAACGATTCCTGTGCACCTCGAAGCTTTACGAGTGTTTTCCAGACCACAATGTTTCTCTTGCCCCACCGAATGGAATTCACGGTGATTAAGCGCGACATGGTCCAAGGCGGATCACTTTTTCATAAGCGGAGAACCATTCAAGTAGTCGGTTCGCCTGTGACTTACTCATCGCACACTACGCAAATGTACCGACCCGCATTGAAAGCATTGATGCATTCAAGAAAACCAAAAAATAGCAGTTGCCACAAATGCGATTTTATCGCATCACATTTAATCGTCTGAGTCTTAATTCTGAACACTATCAGAATATTGAAGAGAGCGATGAGCACAGTAGTGTACAGAATAAACGAAAGAGCGCTGTGGAAGTACAGGTCGTTCCTGGTAAAGACAATATTAAGGGAATCAAACACAGTACCAAAAATGCTACGAACTTATTTACCAATCCAATATAATCGGCAGTGGGAGGGTCTCAGCCATAAGATAGCCAAGTTTGAGCAGCAATCGAAAAGTGTTTTGCGCAGAAGATATTGATTTTTTAAGAGAGAAAAAAAGAAATACCATGGAAAACAGCGAGTTTGCTATCTTTTCAAATTCATTGTGGATCTCATCCTTTTCTTCTCCTACCAAAACGAAGCAAGGATCATTTCGAGAGTCACGTCTGACCTAAAAACAAAAACATATGCTTGATCACAATTGAAAGAAAAGCTGGGAGAATCAAGACTACACTAACGTCATTGATTCTCGCAGCGTTGATTTTCTCTATAACAGGGGCTGAACTTTTGACGACGAAATTGAATAGGGCCTCTTTTGTACGCTCTCCATGGTACTCTAGCCTGCGTCCCTGACGGAAACTGAAATACAGCCATACAGAAACCGACTATGAGTGGATTGACATCGTATTGATGAAGTACGCACGTAACTCACAACAGAATCGTCGGGTAGCCTGATATAGAGAGGCTATTGCAGGCGCTCGTAAACCGAGTGCAGTCCATCTTCGCCACCCTTACAGGCAAATTCTTGTCACTAACAGCATGCCCAAGATGTTCCCAGACTGGGAGAAGCCGTTTGCAGTGAGCACACCATGGAGCGTAGAACTGGAACAACATAAAAAACATAAAAATCAGTGACGAGACGGAGCCACGACTGAATCTTCAAAGATGCTTCCATTTTCTCAGAAGAACTGATTTTAACCAAGATACAGACAAAGGCACTAACTCCAACCTCTGTAACCTTGTTCACAGATGCTGGCAGCAGATTTGGAAGACAGAATTGTAATCACTGCTCGAAACCACCGAGGAGTTCACATCTCATCTCAGAAAGCCACTTCAACCTATCCTCCTTCCCTGGTCCGTGAATTTTTCGTTCATCCCAACAAAATGCACGGAAATCTTGAGCGAAAGACAAAAAAGCTAACTGGGGCCCTTCTTTCAGTTTTGAGTGCAGTAACTTTCTACCCTCTTATGCCATATCGGAGGTGTGGACACTAAATACTGCCCCGATTGCAGCAGCCCAAGCAAATGGACGTAAATCACCTCCGTTCGTGCATTGCATAGTTGCGTATAGGTAGAGACACCGTAACCTGGCTATAGAGATAATTCGATGCCCTGATTACAAAAATGACATTCTCTATCTCAGCGGTGGCGTCACTTGGCGCCAGTTAGCGTCCTTATCACGACCCTTTTTATACAAGTTCCGGCGTAAACTCCCGTAAATGAGTAATTCGGTGTTCTGGTAACGATATGACATTCACTCTTAGCAATGGCACCATTTGGCGCCTATTTTTCGCGTGCCTGCCCTCTAACTTGTTGGATCGGTAAATATGCGTTGACGCTTGAACAGGATGTCATATTCGTAATCGGGGCACCTAATAACCTCAATACAGAAGTTCACACTATACAAGGTGACGCCAACTGATGGCATATGGCGCCGATGCTAAAAATGAATGTCATTTACGTAATAGGGCATCACTTTCCACATGTGGCCAAAGTTGTGGTGTCTCTAGGTGTACGCTAGTTCTCTGCGCGAGCGAAGGCGTTTTACGTGGCATCGGCGAGGGATTTTCTATTTCCACTGATATAGGGTACTCGTGAGAGTCAACATACCTTCACAATCCAAAATCCCTCATTGCTGACATCCAGGAATTTTTCGTTAAGGTCAATTACAACTGTTAACGAACCAGCAGACAAGCAATAGGGCAGGAAAGTAAGCGAAAATAGTGAATACCACTGCATCAGCTCTGAAAAAAAAAACAATAACTACGATCATTGGATCTATTTCAGCTGGCCCCCAGAC
>KZ345637.1:104451-127409 GCA_002352805.1 Teladorsagia circumcincta
GCGCCCTCGAGAGGTCCGCTGGTCTCCCCACTAGGCAATTTCTCCCTTCTTCGACCTTCGTTCTTTCCGTGGAGTCTTTGAAGGACCGAGTTGAAGTATTCCGTCGACCGTCAGGGATCCCATCCCCTTCCCAACATTCTGCATACGACCCCAGCAGAAGCGCCAAAAGAGTTAGTTTGCTTACCTCGTTGCCTTGGCATCAGGTTAACTCGAATTATCCGCTCTTTCAAATCTTTAAGATTCTGCGAGATTTTTGAGACCTAACTTATCAGGTCGATAATTGATGAAGTCTTGTAGTGGAGTGATGCAGAAGAGTTGTCCCGCTAGAGCAGGATGAGCGGGTGATGGCCTCTTCTTCTTCTAATTCTCCCTAGCGTTAATCCCGCGCAGTTGCAGGGTTCGCTGTCTTTGTCAGCCGTCGCCACTTCGCTCTGTCCAGGGCACCTTCTTTCGAGGCCGTGACCTAATTTAGGTCCTTCTTGATTGCGTCGCTCCATCTCTTCTTCGGGGCTCGTGGTCGATTGCTCCCACTCGAAGTCCATCGCTGTTCTTATCAACTGACACTGAGGCCTCCTTAGCATGTGCTCCTACCACCGCAGACGTTGCTCTCGCATCTTCAGTTGCACAGGGGCAGTCTGCATTACCGACCTGACGTCCTCGTTTCTGAATCTGTCCAGCCGCGTCCAGCCGCAGGCCCATCTCGCATCCTCATCTCAGCGGAGTGAAGCTGCCTCTCGTGGTTCTTGCTCAGGGGCCAACACTCGCTGCTGTATAGCATCGCAGACCACATGACTGTCTGGCACACTTCCCCCTTGAGCGTTGTGGAGCACCTTCGATCGCAGAGGATTCCAGTGGACTTCCTCCATTTCATCCATGCCACGTTAATCTGTGTCTTCTCTGCCTGGTCGACACCACCGTCAGAGGCTAGTTCGCTCCTGAGTTATCGGAATTCCTCCACTCTTTCGATGCTTTCGCCATGGCCGTCCACGATCGCCTCCGTACCTTCCTGAAAATCAGGAACTTGGTCTTCTTGACATTCAGCAGGAGCCCACCCTCTGCTAGGACTTCCTGCCACTTTTGCACCTTGGCTTGAAGATCCTCTCTGCTGTTTGCTATCAGGGCGATGTCGACGGCGTAGGGGATGGTCTTTGATGGCCCCTCGATCAAACCTTGTCCAGGACATCTAGGACTAGCAGGAAGAGGAACGGGCTCGGAGCTGATCCTTGGTGCACCCCGACTGCGGAGGAGTCCTTAGTGAGACGTGTGGGGTGCGTATGGTGCCTAGGCCCAATCGTACATGTCCTTCACCAGAGAGATCAGGTGTTCTGGACGTTTCGTTCACTGAGCGGTCTCCACAGGGTCTCCACAGTACTGCTCGCAGTAGGCGGTCGAACGCCTTCTCTAGGAAGGCTAGGCAGGGTTGACGCTTTTTTGGATACTTCTCCATCACTTGTCTTGCGATGAAGATGGCATCGGTTGTTGACCTCTCAGGCATGAATCGAACTGTTCCTGGGAGAAAGGAACCAGCTCCCGCACCTTTGAATCGACCAATCGTTCGCACAGCTTCATGATATGAGCGGTCAACTTGATTCCGCGATACTTTAGCAGTCCATCGCGTCACCTTTCTGCTTGAAGATGGGACGATACTACTTGTTCTTCAGGCATCCGGCATCCTTCCTTCCGCAGTTATCGTTTGAGGAATTTGGCGAGCCACCTTATCCCGTGCTCTCGAAGTGCCTTACAAGCCTCTATGGGTGCTCCATCCTAACCTCATCCTCTGTCCGAAGCGCGATGGGACCCGCTGTGGCCTCTGCCTGTGAGTTGATCTTGTGAAGGAAGTCCCCTTTCAGAAGCCTCGTGAAATAGTCTTCCCAACTCCTCCTGAATGCGGATGGCTTCCTCAGGAGAGCGACGCTACTGCTCTTTACACTCTTCACCACCCCGATGTCTTGAGTAGCCCGATGCCGGGTTTCGGCCAATCTAAAGGCGAACTTCTCTGCGTCTCTGCTTTCCAGCTTCTCGTAGAAGGCGTCCATCTCCGTGCTCTCCGCCTTGGCGACGGCAGCCTTAGCGAGCCTCTTGCAATCCTTGTAGGTAGCAAGATCCTCAGAGCTTCGTGTCTTCTGCCAGCGCTTCTATGCTTCATTCCTCCGCTTCACGACTCACTGGACTTCTTCTTGCCACAACCATACTGCCTTGTCTCCTCTGAATTCACCTCGCATTTCGCTCAGTACCTCCCTTGTGCATCGTAGAATGATCTCGGCTGCGTTGCCCCAAGTTCGCTGCACTGGCCCTTCAGGATGTGGGAGACCAACTTTAATTATCCTTCGCTTGGAGTCGCTCTTCTCTGCTCGGTGCAACCTTCACCACCGGAACTCCACGTGGTCCTTACCTTACCTTTGTCTTCTTGGGGAAATTTATGGCTATGTTTGCCAGCGAAGTTGGTTCCCAGATCCTAAAGTCCCAGGACATCGAACTTGGGGCAACGCAACCGAGATCATCCCACAATGCGCAGGAGGTATTCGGCGAGACGCGAGGTGGATTCTGAGGAGACAAGGCAGCATGGTGCTGGAACAAGGAGGTGCAGCAAGCCGGGAAGCGAAAGAAGGAAGCATACGAGCGCTTTCTGATTAATTTCAAGAAGGAGACGTGAGTTTTTCTGAATGTTGTCGAAGATCTGGGCAAGTGCTCGGAAATGAATCGTCTTCCGAACGTGGTGTAACTTCCACATCTCCGACAATAGAAGAGACGAGTGGTGGGAGTGGGATTCTAGGGGGCCAGATTGTTTCTCGCTGCGCATGTTAGCTAGCCGTCGCCACGCGCGGCGGGCAAATCTTGCATTATTGGAAGACTTGATGTGCACCCTAGGGAAAGACATGTGCACACTGGTCTCTTATGAATAGTTGACCGATTTTCATTCTTTTCCAAAGGGCATTATATGGTGGAAAAATGCTATAGAATTTTTTACACGAAGTAGAAGGAAGTAGGGATGTTTCGCAAATATTCGCTGAAGACGTGCGAATTGGTGCAGAAAATTTTTGAAGCAACAGTCTCCGCAAGGTCGAAGTGGGAGTGGCGTACAGAAGTCGCACTCCTCTTGCCAGCCGTGGAGATTCGTTCACGATCACAATTCCCATCATGAATCGACTTTTGTGATCGTTTTGAGACCACGGGGACTATTTGAAGTCGATTCTCGATGCGAATCGTGATCGTGAACGAATTTCCACGGCCGGCAAGAGGAGTGCGACTTCTGTACGCCACGCCCACTTCAACCCTGCTGAAACTGTTTCTTTAATACGTTAGCCAGCGCGCGTTTTGGTTTTAGCCACGTGGTACAGCGCGATCTTGCGAGCGCGGCCGCCTCACGGCACATCCTTCAGTTTGAGTGATGACTTTGCAAAACGTGAATGACCCAAAATCATTCTAGCAATGAGTGGAATCTAATCGGTTTTATAGTGGTGAAAAAATCGTGTTTGAGTGGTGAGATTCCCATCAAAATAACGTGTAATAACCCACAAAGATCGCGTCTGAGAATTCATCCTGTGGGTGGGATAGACTAGCTCAAGAGTATCACAGACGAGGTATTTTCGCTGCTAGAACTGCGCGGCAGTGGCGTTAGGACCTTACAAAGTGAACTGATGACGGCTTACGGGATACCTTACGCGCACTCCATGATACGCAAAATGTATTACGGGTTAGCGACTAATTCAATACGCTCTGGTTGAAGGCCGTGGAACAAGCAAGCTCAGAATACTCGTCAGCCCCACGCCTTCCTTATTTCAAAGAGGAATAAAGGGTATACTTGTTAATGGCTTCATCGACCGTTTGCTTTGATTCTTTTTTTTCGTTTTCAGTCAGTTCGGCATCCACAATTTCATGATCGATCGGTATCCTGCTTAGTCGATTTCAATCGTTGAAATGGAGGAAAAGACAATCTGTTCATCGAAATGACACAAACTGGCAAACCAAATCATGACGGTACGCGTGGAGGTGTGTGCTTCGATTCTCCAATGCTACAGAAAGGAATCATTTCCGAAGAGGATGACAACATTTTTAAACTGAATCTAGGGCTGTGTACGTTAATAATGAAAAGGTTGCCGAATTGGTTGGCTAGTATGAATTGCAAAATGACCAATCCCGCTAATTTTAGGTTCTCCCATATTCTTTGACCGAACTTCATTTCTTCGAGTTTTATCTTTCCTGAAAAACAGTTGATCAAAATTATAACCATCTTCATAATCTGATATGCATCCATTTGCTAGGAAACGAATGGATGAGGAGTGCAGAGTTTGGAGAGTTAGTTTTTGGGGTAGGTGTTCATGACTTCTTCTCTCAGGTGGATGTTTTCAAGGCGCTGGCTGGAGCAGTGCGATGGAGCAATACCGGGGGTATGCAACAGATGTGTTATCGTGGTCTAGCCAGTTTCCCCCAAAACCTGCGAGTTATCTTTTAATGTGTCATTTAGAGGAAAGAGATTTGGAAACGACTCGAACGGTTCTCCCATACTGCTGCGGCCAGCTTTGGGATATTCCATGGCTACCTTCGCCATGCTTTTTTGTATAAGGTGAAGTCGTCTCAGAACGGGCTACTCAACGAATCCTGCGCACCATGGTAATATCCTCTGATGAAAGAGCTCGGGCTTTGGCTGGAATGGTGGGTTCCGGATGTGAGGTAGCCATTAGGCGTGCCGCGTGTCGTTATCTTGGTGGACTCGTAACTCATCTGCGTTGGTGATCACTCCAGAATGGGTGGGTCAAGAATGGTACGAGCCAAATCTTCGCACCCTATGTGCGAAGTGACCCCATTAAGGGTGGTGGCTCAAGGGTTACAACGCCACCAGACATCTGCACTAGTCAGGTAGAAAGCAATTAACGTGTTACACAATTTCAGAAACATAATGAAGTCTACATAGACGTAGCGGAACATACTTCTACAGAATGCCTCAATTTCGGAACAATGCAAGAAGGAGGTGCCGTTCCAGAGGGAAGGCTTGAAAGAGCTGGTCGAAGTCAAACTGGGATACTGGTGCGGGGAAAGACGTTTGAGTGGTATAAATGACATGAAAATTACTGCAGCGGGAAAAGTGTATGAGAGGCTACATAAGACGGGAAGTTTGAATCTTTAGAAGAGCTGGGAGGCACACTAGGAGACATGACAAATAGAAGTACGGGGAGGAGTATAGAGGTCCTGAAAAGTCGTGCGGGAGGCAGACTCCTGAATAGCCTCACAGGAGGCAAACTAAGGTCATGACTCTACTGACTTGCTGGAGGAAGGACACTAACATTTAGCAAGAGACGACGTGAGGTGCCCAGTGGAGCATGGGGATCTTCTTGATTCAAATTACTCCTTTCGCTTTATTTCAGGGTAGAAGTGCTCAAGTATAGTCTTATAGTAGTATTATAGCTTCTCAATACCAAATTGTTTATTTTTTCAGCTATGACTAATTATTTGGTAATAGTTGGTTGATGATAACGAACATTTTGTATCAACTTTTTCAACCTTTCTCCGATTTATTACCTTTTTTATGTGACTAATGCGGATATTTGGGTAGTGTGTTGACATATATATGGCTTCGTCTTTAATGAGGTCGCCTTGCATTAACCCGCTAAGTTTTCGCACCTAATTAACGTTTCCTCGCACCTCCGAGCGAGGCATTCTTAATCAGGTGAGAAACGTACCATTCTTTACTGACCCCTCCAGAATGAAGCTTTTGCAGATGGTCAGATCTGCATCTCGGTCAGTCAATGCGTCTTGTTTCAATCAAAACTTCATTCTGCTAAAGCCCAGCCCATTCAGGTGGCGATTCATGGAGCATAGGCTGCGCTCAGAAGTATGACTCAGTTTCCTTGTCATATTTGTCCCGATGCACTTCCGATTGGTAGCGCAAGGGGTCCACATCGACAGTAACTGGAAGTCGAATACTTATGAAGTCAAACTTTGCAGCTCTCCTCACCTTTGGCGATGCTAAGAAGCTGGCGCAAACACAGCGCTGATCTTGCTTTCTTGCAAGGTTCTCTTTTAAATTGACGTTAAGCATAATCGCTGGCTCTGTTCGTCGATCTATTTCGATTCCTTCTTAATTATTCCGTTGCGCATTTGATCTTCTGCAATACTCTGACTGAAGACCCTGATGCGTTCTTTACATAGCAACTTATTTATTTCCTACGCCAATTTGACATGAAGAAAATTGATTGAGCGAAAATCGCATAGGAATCATGGACAACCGACATAAGGGAAGATCACGATAGTCGTTTGTATATTGCTAATGAAAAAGCGGCCACTTGACATCAACCTATCTTATACAGTGCGTTTCAAATGTACGAAGGCACCTTCAAAACTCCTTTTTCGAGTCAGGAGAAAGAAGTCATCGCTTGCTACCTGCTTTGTTGAATTCGCATTCTGAAACCTATAGTGCTCATTTCAGACTTCAAACTTTTTTCAAGGAAACTTCAAAATGCTCTCTGTTTCAAAAGTATATGTAGAGGCACCCACGGTGAAATGAATCTGATAGTTGGATTTTCTTATTTCTCTCATCCATTTGTATCTGCGGGCATACATAGTGTAAGCACATTACCTCTTCAATGTGCCTGGCCGATTTGAGCTTTCTTCATATGAACATCGTCCATATGGTGCCGTGACGTCTCAATAGCAACCAGAGGACTCCCACAAAATTTTACTGCTAGCCTGTCGGAAATAATGCAGGGGTTCGACCTCTAGCTCTAAAGATACATTTTTTTACTCTGATTCAATATTTTTGCTTGGTACAAAAACTATTGGCAAACACTAATTCTTCCTAATAGGAAGTACACTCAATTGTCCCGCCCACGCGAAAGTGAGCGCATCTGGAGGCGGCGATATTGCCGAGCGTCATTTCCACATCAGTTCAAACTTTGAAGTATTTACTATTCAAGAAGTTGTCGAGATAATAGAAAAAGCGGGCATTGGTGGTGGAGAGGTCCACCGAGTTCGAGTGTTAAGCAGGGCTTGGTACGCCAGGTTGTTGAATCATTGCGAGGTCGTTCATGGGATGTGTGATTGACTTCATCATGAAAAATGGTTGTTTCACTTGTCCCGGTTGACGAGCTTGGTTTTTCCAGAGCATCTCACTGGGATGCTTAACATACATAGGTGTTTTGTTGAATCCACCTGGTGACAATGCATTCCGGAGGGTGGTATTTCTGTGAGGTGGAATCGGCGGAAACGACACCTCATAAAGAGGTTTGCTGCTGTTGAATCAGCTCATGCGGTAACCACCCATCCAGCTTTCTCATCTCTCCATTTTTCTTTAGAAGCAGCAGTACTTTCATATGCTCACATGAAGTCCTGCTGCTACTTATGGCACAGTTTGCCCCATTCATCTTCTCGAAACTTTTCAGAAGAGCGTCGTCACAGTATATGTAGCCATGCTCATGAGCCAGTGCCTCCTCTGCGCTTTTATTGGTGCTTCATTGACAGTGTTCAGTGATATTTCGACAGGTCCATGGAACACCATCTTAGAGGCAGCACAATGAAGTAAATTTGCCCAAACAACTATCTCAAGAACTTCAGTTCAAACCTATAAAAACCCCGTAACAACTTATATTAGAATTCACATATACTGAAGTAAAGAAGATATAACAGACCTGCCCGGATATATAAAGTTTCAGGTTACAAAAGAAATTTCGTTAAAATACCTCACGTATCCATGGCATCTCGAAACCCGCATTATTGTTCCGAACAACCTTATATTTTCTATGGGATCTAAACCACGACTGCGAACTGCATGCGATCCAATCCAAGACATTGATTTCGTCGATGCTAGCTGCTGTTTAGCGCGTCGGCTGCAATGGAGGCGGCGTTCTCATCATGAATGATGAAATTTTATCGGCGATCTCCACTTAACAACGACAGTGAATGATCTGTGAGAAGATACTGATAGTTGCTGGAGTCCATTCTGCACGACACACTAACGAAAGAGAGTAAATTCTCAGGATGTACACAGTGCAGCCAAGATCATCTGGGATCCGCCATCGAAGTTCTCCCGGCTAAAGATCAGAATGTCTTTTTTGAAATCACTTCATCAGCTGTGTACGTCTCCATGTCCATGTGGTACGTCTTACTTAGGCGTATCATCATGGAAAGTGGTAATATAGGTTTTAGATGTACTGAACTACGTACTCGAATCAATTCTCTTAAAGCCACAAGTCAGGCTCGGTGGACCAAACCAAGCCCTTTTATCGTTTCCGTGCATGGCTACGCATCGACAAAGACGTTGCCATGCTCAGAATCGCGAACGGAGCCGTAATAAGGTCCCAGGGTATGTACTTCCCGCTCCCGCCGCCTATTCTTGCTCCCTCCGCCACTATCCGAGATTGCATGGCTGGCATAACGTGTGAAATCAGCTAAAATGATTGCAGTACCAACCGAAGGAATAGCTGGCATAACCGGAAAACTCGTTTGGACGTGCTCCTCTCCCAAGCTTGCCTTCTTCACTGCCGGGGAGCGAGGCTTACGTTTTCGGCCTTGTCGACGATTTATTTCCGTTTTTTCTTCATTGTCATTCCATTTCCCATCTCTATAGTCAGTTTCAATCACCATAATGCCCAAACACAACCTGACTTTTGCCCTTAAGAATCGATAATCCTTATTTGAGGCGAGTTGTACGGGTGCTCACCCAGTTGTGGCACTTTCATGATGAACACTCGCACAATGCCAGATGGTAGCTATTGATGCGGGAAGCGAAAGCTCACGACAGATCTGCTTGAATGACGTATATGTAGTAAAACTGGAATGCGATCATATGTCATCGCATCACTATGATAGCTGTGGCTTCCCAAAGAGCTGTTATTTCCACAAAAAGCTGGATTCCTCATAAAATTGTGAACATCACAAGAAGATTAGCTTTGTTTCTATGTAGAAAGCTTAAATCGTCCAGTTCTACTGAAGAAGTAATGTGCTCCCGCAGTGCATGTTCATAGAATCGCATGGTAAGACGAAAATACTAGGTGGGCAAAAATTACGGTAGCAGAAGCGTGCTGTTGACAATTTCCAATTTTATCAAATCAGGAATTCTTGACGTATAACCTATGTAGATATTTTGGTAATTCACCATCAGTGTTCAGTCTTTGGTCTCGTCGCGTGGAATGATCCGAATCCGAAATGAACCACCATTTATATCCTTGTGGAATATTTGCTCCGACGAGCTGGATGATTGTGTTACATTGCAAGACGATTCAGAGTCTTAACAGAATTTTTGACGGTGACTATCACGAAGTTCATTAGGCTTTTTGCTATAGTCAATAGACCTGGACGTGAAAGGAATGCGTTCGAGATTCCAAGAGCAATATTTAAAGGCACGCGCGAAGCAGAGCTAGGATCTAGCTCTTCCAATCCGTCATTTGGTAGCCGGAACTGATATCGAGAGCATTTCCTTTCCAACTATTGTTAGCTTGTACTTGAAGAAGAAAGTTTCATCGGAAGGAAAGCAAGGGTCGTGAGAGACGTTGTCTCGATTTCATAATGGGCTTCATTTGTCGAACGTTTTTACTGAAGAGAAGAATAGTACTGTTGGGCCAGTTTCGAATGAGAAGGGCAACCGGACCAATGTCATTGGAAGCCACTCTTTCAGTCATTCAGGGTAGGTGTTCGCAGAAACCAATCAACATGGGTTTAAACCATCTCGGACCCCTGACCATTAGATATCAAAGTGAACAGTAACTGTCTCGAATTTTTCACACTTGATTGAGGCCCCTTGCTGAGAGGACCTTCAAGAGGACACCCAGGGCATCAGAGCAAGATAAGCATCCAACTAGTGGGTTGGAGCGTAATATCGTGAGCTTGCATTTTTCACTCGTCCACTTGAACATTTGATCCGAAAAACAATAGTCTATAACCGTGCTGTTCTCTGCGCCATTATCATGCTGAACAGTGTCTAGCTTTTCTGCTCTTAAGTTTTTTTTTGAGTATCTATCTAGTATCAATCTCGCAATCAGCTCATGAATATGTATAGTGGAAATACTCGCTAGGGAGGGGAGAGTAACTAGTGATTTGCGTTGTTCTTCTCTGATGATATTCAAATCATTCAGATGCTCAGTGTTCGCGATGTCAAGCTAAGATTGTCAGAGGAAACTCTTTGATAAGATGCTGGGCTTCTGCGTCCTCTTCATTCGGAAGCCCTGAACATGATTCACACGGTTCACTATGTTCAAAACATCACCAATTATTTGCGAGCCAATCGTTGTGCCTATATTGCGGCTGCTTTTCTGATTCGGTTAGTTCATACTACTATATATAATTTGTTAAGTATGTCTGTGTGTGTTTGTTTGTGTGTGTTTGTCATTAAATTCATCGCGCGCGGACCAGCAGTCGTCTGTGGTTGACTCCAGAATCTGGTATAGGGGATAGGACGGGATCACGTTCGGTGGTTAACAGAAAGTGATAACCACTAGTAAAAGGAGCGCTAGAACGCAAGTGCTGTGAATTTCATAGCGCGCGGACCAGCAGTCATCAGGACTTGATTTTAGCATACGATATAGGGGTGCGACGGAAACATGTTTGATGGGTGATAGAGAGCGATAACTACTGATAAGATTTGATAAGGGGCGTTAGAACACAGAAAGCACGAAGTGCATGGCGCGCGGCCCAGTAGCATTAAAGCGATGTCTTCCGAATACGAGGTAGCGGTTTTGATGGTAACATGTTTGTTGAGGGACAGAAAGTGATAACTACTGATAAGATTTGATAAGGGGCGCAAGAGCCGGGGTCAACCGCGCGTCAGGGTCAACCGTCCGTTACATTAAGTTCAACGAGGGGGTCGTATTTGGCCAATCGAAAGGGGGTCGTATTCTAAAGGCGTCGCAGTGCATAGGTGGGAGGCATAACTTTCGAGTGCTTCTCCAGCTGTTACCCACAAACGAGTACATGGCGCACCTTAGAGCAGAAGACTCTACTGCAGAAGTGCCCACATTGGAATGCTCACGTATACAAATATGCTCTCGCGATGAACCAATGTTTTCAAGCTAGATCTAGCTTAGTGAAAGAATGACCTGGGTAGATAACTGCTGAAGACTCACACGAGAAGTTTGGGGAAAAATGCTTGCTTGTCGGCGACTTTCCGAAAAATTCTTAGTATAGTTAAAAAGCACAAAGCTTTTACTTTGTCATGGTGATCACTATTCCTCACTGAATTGAGTTTGAAGAGAGCTGAAAGCGTTCGACTGTTGAAAACCCGTGTTTTTCAGAGGAGTAGCTCCGAAATTTCATGAAAAAAGGGTCCTACGGGACGATTTTTGAACGGTTATTCTGGAGACGAGGTCAAGTATTCTTTAGAAAGCACTAACCTTCTAGTTTATCCAAGGCGGATAAGGATTACAAAAAGATGAGTCTGAAGAAAGTTGTAATACAGTAGTTCAAAGCCAAAAAAACAGCCCTCTGTCGAAAATCGGTCCGCGATATCCCCAAAACGGTCCAACGGGGCGGTTTTTCGACTTCGACTTAGTTCTGAAAAGCGTTCAAATCCTTATTTGAAAGCTCTAACCTTCTGGAACAAAGATTGCAAAAGAAAAAATCCGAAGAAAGTTATGGTCATTGACAATCGAAAAATCTGGTTGTGCACAAAATAACGGTCTAACGGGGCGGTTTTTCTGTAGAAAATAAACTCCTCAGAAGTTCGAGTGCTTGATAGAAAGAAAACAAGCTAGAGTTTTGAAATTTTTTTACCTCTCCTCAAACTTTCTTTTTTGAAGGAAGTACAATCTTCACATGGAGAAGTGCGCATTAGTGTGGGATTTTTGATTTTTCACCTCATAACTTGAAGAGGTTTGCAGATACTGCACATCGTGGCAAATTTCTGAAACTAGCAGTCTCGTCGATTACAAATCTACTTACCGTTTTGAAAAATATTGACGTTGAAGAGGAACACTCATTTTAATATTAGTAGTACGCCTCGGTCTATCCGCGCTGGGCGAGGGGAAGATTGTGCGCGCCAATGCAAACGCTACGTTAACGCGCCCAATCTGGTGTAACGCTCGGATTAGTGGTACGGAATAGTACGCAACACACACAAGTACCAATTGCACAGTACATATACTATTAGGTTGAGTCATAAGTAATTGCCGTTTCGACCAAACATTTCAAAAGCTCACAACTTTCTTTTGAACCATCTTGATTGAGTGCCATGTTTACCACAGCTGTCTACAGGTGTCCTCTATCTACACGAGAGTGGAACGATACCTCCCGCACAGAAATAAGCAATCTTCGGCGTCAAGAATCAGTGGATGTCTGTTTTGAGGTGTTCGCGATGTTGGTAGTTTTTCTCGTTGAGGAAGCGAGCAAGCAAGCGGAACAACTGAAGATCAGTTGCTATACATACCTTAGTGGATTACGAAGAGCGGGAAACATCACCTGGCCAAAATTTTGTACAGTATTCTTATATGTATTCCCTCGTTTGATAGTACTTGCGAGCTGCTGCGCAATGGGACATTTTCATGTATTGGAAGCCTCAAATTGGCGATATACGGAGCACGTCTACCCAACGTGAGCAGTGGGTGTCTGCGCCAGCGGTGATGATATTGTTTGAAGTCTGCAACGAAGCACTCTCAGAATCGGAGAGCGGAAACTACTCCGGGTGAGGCTCACTTATTGGGGCTCGTTGTCGCTGCTGAGCTGCGTGTTCCCACTGATGCCTTCCTATGTTGCTCGACTAGACTGCGCAATCCTTAGCCCCAGTGGCCGCTTGCCAAGCCATACAAAATTACGACATCTAGACAGCGAGTTTCGGGTGATGGTCACATGTGCCCTCCAAACCACCTCGTCCAACATGTGAGAATTCCATCTTCCTAGCGTATACAATTTCTCCATGGCTCAAAGGGAGCGACACATGGTGCACTGGGAGGACTGAAGGTCTGTTACAGTTTGACGGTCACTGATGCCGGGTTGCCTCCAAAAACCTCTTGCTTGCGTTCAGTATCTACGGTCACTGAGTGTCCGAATCTCCAGGACCGCAGTCGCCTTGAGGAGGCTTCGCGATCCTATTCCAACAGGTATTCTCTTTGAGCGAGCCTGTTCTTCCTGGTTCACAAATATTGCGACAGGCTCCTCTTGCTGAGGTCCTCAGACGGAACTAGCAAAGTAGACAGTGACGAACATGTGTTGAAATGGACGGCATTATTTCTCCTTGCAGGCGAGTATGTACGGTGCAATTTCGTATTATGAAAGGATACTTAGGTCGCCACATAGCCCTTTGCGGGGAACAACACAAACATCGTTCGGGAGAGATGGTGCGGGTATGAAGAAATCGGCAATTACTTATGACTCAAACTAATACATATCTCGAAGTCAGATTAGGTGTGTTATGTGTTCGACGTGGCGGCCGCCGTACTTGATAGAAGTTGCGCGGATAAACTGGTACCAACGTGCTTTGCGGATATTCAGCGGAGTATGCTAGAAACAGCCTATCCACATGGTTCCTATTAAATGCGGCGGCCGCCACGTCAAACCCATAGACACGCCTATTCTGATTTCGAGATATGGAGTACAATAAGTATTTGAGGGGGGGGGGGCGTATCGAGATTTGCCAAAAGGAGGGGTCATAAAATTTTCGAAGTTGGTACAATGTGACGGTTGATCGTGCCCCTGGCTCAGGGATTCCCTGTCTGAGATTGTTCGGAGGTAAGTCATCACCTCTCGTTTTTTCGCCTGCGCCCCTGTATTTCGGAGCAGGGCCATGTAGAAAAGACCTAATTGCGAAGAAAAGACTTCTCTGTAAATAAAAGGTGAATGAACAAAATTCATTCCAATCCCAATTGGCCACATCATCTTTTGCAGTCTCATTCTTTGAAGCAATTAATGCAGCCTAAGTTTATTTCCTAATAAGTTTTCTGCCTATTAGTGTTTCTGAATGCTCATGGTCAGTAATCAACAGTTAACAATTTTCTTTCAGGGATGGCTGGCTTTCTGCTTCTCGGACGCGAAACATATCACGCATCTTCGTTGTGCTATTCGTCACTTCGGCCTGCTGTGTTTGACATGCTCTCACTGCAGTCATCCAGTACGTCTCATGGCGTTTTAATACGTACAAGTTGACATTTTCTGTTGATTCATGGAAGTGCTCATAATGAGCCGCTCGAGACACTGCCTTTCTCGCCGTGTTCACGCAGTTCTATACTCTCCTTCAAAAAACGAGAAAGTGTCGGGTGCAGACCATATACCACAACTGACGACGGCCGCGAAAACTTGGCAGTTGACAACGTAGCTTTTTCGCAACCGTCGTCAGTTATGGCATACGGTCTGCACCAGACACTCTCGTTTTTTGAACGGGAGGATACGTGTTCATAGACGCTACGTGGGAACTGTGACATTCGTCGTGTGTCGCACACCGAAAAATAAATACGCGACAAGTGATTTGGGATGTGCATCAGGGATCGCGCTTACATCTTACCTAGCACATTGACAGCACAGGAGACATATGTATGTCCGGTGCTTCAGTATCGTGGCACAGCGCGGGTTATATGTGTTCTGCATCCATTTCATCCACTTATTACGCATGTGCAATTTCTTCAAATAAGCTTTGTTGGAAGTTAGCAGTTGAACATTCGCGCCACAACTCGAAAACGGTTCAAAAGATAGGCTGCTCCATGGAATCATTACTTGGCACTCGGAATAAGCAGGACTGGTTAGAAAAAACACGATCGAAGTTGCGGTGTGAGACCAGAAGTTGCTGTACTGATGGGACGTTACATGAGCACCCATTTAGCATAGTTTCGACCATTCTCATGGTGTTGTCGTTGTATGGTGGAGTAGAACGGATGGAGAACAGGGCGAGGAAGGGAAAGCGAACCAGGGGCCAACGAACCTGACCTTCAAATAATGCTGAATGATGTCATGACTACGATAGAACCGTCTCCTATACAATGCACTTATTTTGTGCGCACACCTCTCACGAGGTGCTGACCTCACACTTGCGAAAGGCGTAAAGCATATTCAGGGAATGAAAAGCTCGCGGTGGCGTGCTGAGGGCAGCAGTAGGCAACAGGATGAACATCGGTCCAGGAAATCCTCGACGTGAGGGGGGCTCATTTGTCACGGTGGGTAATAGAGGGTCACAATCGTGGAAGTCAGTACATAGAGTGCACATCAATGGCGTCATGATGTAGAAGGGGGGGAGGGTGTAACGCATCAAAAAACGAGGACATGTGAGTAAGCATGCTAAAATATGTCCATTGCAGGTTTAGTTGCGAGGCCGTTTGTTCACTCACAGGCGTTGCGAAGGCTTCTTCTCCATCCACCGGCCACACGCCCTTAGTAGTACCTCACCAGCAGTGGCACTGTTTCTAGAGAGGCTGTCGTAGAAAACGATAAAAGTAGGAAATGCCCTGTGCAAATGAAGGTGTTCTTTAGATTATAGAAGTAGCGAAATGTGTCTGCTACAATACTGTTTGCGCTGCAGTTGTGAGAAGAGGTCGGATACATGGCCTACACCGAGATGGGATCGGAAATGAAGATTGCTCCTTTTCTTATCGCATAAGTTGGAAAAATGTATTCTGAAGACATTTTGAGATGCCAGGGAATTAGCTTTTACTGGTAATAATGGAAAGGATTTTTTGAATGGTGAAATCGTCATCTCTGTATAGCGTCCTCTACGCAAATATCTCCAACTAGGAGACCTGGGAAGGAGCTAGACAGATTATTAGGAAGCGCAAATCTTCCGCTTTGCATATCTGTCTTCCTTTTTTCAAGATATTACTAAATTAGAGGGAGATTATCTTTCAAATAGTAAAAAATCGTATGAAAATTTCGGCGTCCTCGGTGCTGACTCGACGCATTTCGAGGCCAATTTCCCAAGTGGAAAGCTTCGAGAGTAATGACGACAGTGCTTTATCGAGAAACCTAGCTCTATTTGACCCTACCACAACCTATTCAAGAGATTGTAGAATGAAGGAATGATAGCTTTTCAAATGGGGTGTAGATTTTCATGGTTTGGGGCAGGGCTCCAGCTAATCTGAACCAGGGATAAACCGCGCCGCAACTGCCGACAGCGGGGACGTACCGCTTCGACCATGTCCACGACACGATCTTCACCCATGGTAGGCAACGTAAAGCAACAACGGCAACATCAAAATCGTAGTTGAAACAACTCAATCGCGAAGTTCAATTTGAACCGTGAAAACATTGCGCTGACGAGGATATTTGCATCGTTTCTCACATGCTGTTCGTTGTGTATGATCCCCTTCAGTTTCGAGAACTGAGCTAGACAACATGTTGCGGCTTTGTGATTTTATCTCGCCTTGATGAACCTTCTGTACCAGTTGAGTAAGGTTTTTTTGCTATCCAATCTAAAAATATGCCTGTGAGCCTTAGCATCGAATCCAGCGGGTCGGTAGTATGGACGCAACCACTGGCACTTGAACGCCTCAAAGCGAGCACATATGATTTGTTAAAGAATGATGATCGTTGTTAACAGTATACCTTTCCAATGACTGTGACTAACTACAGGTATGTATACGAAACATGTCATTCGAAAGATATGTATTCGCAAATCTAGTGCAAACCATAAGTGAAACTTACCAATTTTCCCCCTATACTGAGAATTCAGTTTTCAGTGTGGTCCAACCTATTGTGCTCAGGTTGTTGACGATTCGTCTCATGGTCCAGTGATCCTCATTGAAAACGATGGCGAGAAAGGTGAGCTGCAAATTAAGGCGATTCTCCCCAGGCACCAAGTCAGCTTCGAACGTTTGTTTTGGACTACTTCTGCGTTAAAATCCTTCAATCTCACCAAGATGAGGTAGTGTAAGACAGTTAATGAATTGCGTGCTCACTGATACGTTATCTTTTGAGGATAAATGAAGAATCTTTAAAATAAGAAAATAGCAGTGGGCTAGTGGTACTGCATTTAATTATCAATGGGATTATGTCCGGAAAAATCATAATTCTATCTCACCAAGAAATCACTAGCTTGAAGCCCAGCATTCACGAAAAGAACGAGAAGAACAAGAAAATTGCGAAATTGCATTCGTTTTGGTAAACAATTCGAAAAACCGGGAAGACTGTACGCGTTCAAATTCCCGCCGATCATCTGTCCCAAATTCTGACGGAGCGATGTTTTTATTTTTTTCCCTGAATGCCGTCACCAGAAACTCTTTTTTACCTTCCGACTTATTGTACTAGCATTTCACACTTCTACTGCATCATATTCTATCTATTGTTTGTCTCTACTCTTCGAAACCGAACACTTTAACCGGATTCTTTCATTGCGTACATAGTAGCCGTCCCAATGCGCACTTCTTTCCATGGCCCGCCTTTGGCACGCGCGATTCAAATTCGATTGCCCATAGGTGTTTTCGTAAATTTGTTTTTCTTCGGAGACCCAATCTTTGAGCGTGAAACTTTGTTTGTTTCTAGTGATCACAAATGACACATTCATGTAGGGAAAAACGCATGAATTTAAAGGTATAATGACAGTGTGCTCCAGTCCAAGTCCCGTACTCAATGTCATGGTAATCCTCTGGATAGGGAGAAGTTAGTGACTTGGTGGAGGGAAATGGAGTGGATCATTCCTACTCAATGCCACACCGTGATCAACTTGAGCGCACACGTCGTGTTCAGGACCCCCAAGAGAAGGGTAAAGGCAGAAGGCTTGAATATTTGTATTGCTGCTGGTTGGATATTTAGAATTTTCGTCTAACTCTCGCTTATTAGACACCCGATCGTTTTGTGTATAGCATAAACGAGAGCAACCAAATGCAATCTCTTGATATTACTTAATAGTTGCGACTCACGCCAGCTGTAGCTGGATCTTGATTGCACATCGCGTCCCCTGAGCGTTCGACCTTCTTAAGTGTTTCTCTTCTGAAAATCATTGAGTCTCTTTCGGAAACAATACTGTTGCTACCACTGCTGCTATCACTGTTGCTTTCTCACGCTTTTTTGGATCCTTATCAGCTTGAATATGGTTCTCATCAATCTCTGCGTAACTGAAGAGGTGCGATCCCTTGCAATTAGTAGCCCTCTGACAGCGATCGCGATGCAGGTCGTTGACAGCGTAGTCCGATGTGGTCTAGTGGTTAGGATTTGCGGCTCTCACCCGCAAGGCCCGGGTTCGATTCCCGGCATCGGAAAATGTTTTGCAAATGTGAAATTTAGAAATGAACCCTAGTTCTCATCCATTTCTGAGCATCTGAGGAGATGTGATTTTCTGCGAGTAGTAGTCGATGGCTTTGAAGATGTTGAAAAGCGTTGTTCGATGGCTCATTTCTGTCACATTGAATGGGCCCTTCCGAGAATCTCGTGATGTTTCTCAAACGCACATCTCCATTGTGAGGGACGGGAATTGAAGCGGATGGCATTGATCGACCCGGTTAGGAACTCATCGAGCAGTTGCCATCCAGTGACATCCGGCGTGACTCGCAGTCCACCTCCACTCTCGAACAGGCTACCGCTCTGATCATTGCTGGCCGGCACTTACGACTTCTTGTGAGATTCCTCGCAGCTTGACCCTGGCTGTGCTTATGAAGTTGCTAAGAAGTGGTACCATAGTGGTTCCTTTCTGTGTTATCGCATAATTTACATCGATGACGAATATTCTAGGAAGACGCTATAATTACAACTCTTGAATATTTGTGCTCATTGTCGCCTCGTTTGGGATCTCAATGACTTGCTTTCATTCTTTAGCACCATCTATGCGCAGTTTCTTGAAAATGCAACGAGTAAAGTACTCGAGAATGGGTTGACTTGCAAGAACGGCGTCGTGCGTAGTCGTTCTTCTACTGGAATGTACTGTTTAAAAAAGTGTCGAGAGCATTGGACTGACCACAATGCAGGGACGACCCTTTCTTTCCATCAACTCATCAGTCTTTTAAACCTGTGAACCCGAGAAAAGTTGCTTTCACTCATAAATGGGTGATGTTTTTCGCTGCATGTGAGACTGCCATCACAAGTACCATTGTTATGAACGAAATGCTTGACCTCATCAGCTACTCAATACTCAGCTAGGGCAAAGCATGTGCTCGTAACTCATTATGCTTTTACTTTTTACCTCGACTCATCGGATTAATGGCCCATTTGAGGATAAGCGTTTTGTCCGTGATGCCCTGTCGTAGAGTTCTGATCCCTCCTTATATTAGTTGTTTTCGAGTTTTGCTAGAGATTGCGCTGGGCCTTTGAAGTACTATGTACAACACGTTTGCTCAGGAAGAAGATCAGGGTTTGAAGCTCGGCTGAGGCAAAAATTTGGCTCATGTTTAGCAGCCTAGTGATGGCAAATCATAGCTGCGAAGCAGTTTCGAGGTGTACGAGAATTTGTGTGTCCTGAGACCGTATGCTATCCTCCCCGAAGGTGTTAGGGGACGAAAATTCCTTTGAATTTTCTCCGTCTTCCCAACTAAGATTGCCCTGATAAAGGGCATACATTCAATTTATGTACAGTAGCGGTCAAAAGTTTGGAAACTTTCTTGTTTTTGATCTAGCAAAGCCAATAAACAACGAATTGCTCTCAAATTCACGTATAATATACAAAATTAAGAGCAAAATACGATGCTCAACCCGATTTTCTATAAATCCAAACCGTAATTGAAAAATACGATTTTTTGAAGAACTGACGCGTCAAAAGTTTGGAAACTATCTGTTTTCGTCGTTATTACAATTCCTTCTCTTGAGTAATTGCATGTTTTTGTAAAATTTAGTATGACTATTAAGTATTTGGTTGTTTTGAAACAAATTCACGCAAAAAGAAAACCTTAATTTCATTGCAGAGGGTTCTCTAGGCCCCATAGTCCTGAGTACGAAGAAATGCTGTTTCTCATAAGTTCATGCTCTAGGAAATCGCTATTATCGAAATTTTCCAGGTTCATCAGAGTCGGGCATCCACATTGAAAACGGCCCAGCTACAAAAACAAACTTACAAAGAAATTGGCTTTTTTCTAAGACTCTGAAGTCTGGTCGGCCGTCCCATTCCCCGTCACCATCTACCAAAAAACGACTTTTCCGGTTCTTCTCTCAGTCGATCGCAAGCGGAAGTGCTGATATACGTTCGCTGGGGCCTAGCGAATATTATGGAAGATGTTTCAACAAGGAGCCGTCGTTGGGCTTTTAGAGCAGGATGGCCCAACTGGCTTCCGCCCACAAGCGATGAACATGGACGGAAGGCTGGAGGTACAAAATTGTGCTCAGCAACGAGTCGAATTTGTGCCTTCTCGGAAATGATGCTGTGAATTTTGTGAAGTGTTCTGTCAACTGGGAACCTCATTTAGGTGTCAGATTCCGGAGGTCAGGAAATGGTGGAGCAGTGTCGTAGACGAGGGTGTGTTGGACCATCAGACGATTTCTCCCTTCCCAGTACCCAGCGAATGTGGGCTGGCCCTAATCTAAGGATAGTCTGAAGAATGCAATGCTACCATTTGATGGTTAGGACTGGCCGAGAAATATGGGTTTTCTATCAAGATAATGATCCGATGCAGGCCTACCTTCTCATTGTCGCCTTACTAAACTCAGAAAAAAATTGCTGTAGTGAAGGAAACAAGTCAAGATTAGAAATATAATTGAGTTGTGCAACATAGGGAAGAGCTCGCATATCGTTCCATTCACGTTTCAGCAAAAATTCTGCCGAACAATTTGAGTTTGCTAACGAACTGTAGGATTCCACTTCAAATCCTTAAAAGGATATTACAACTGATTCAGTGTTGCTGAAAAACGACGCCATCGTAGAATTACACAATTACTCAACAAATTTTTGAGTTCTCATGCGGATCGGAGGGGTACTGTGCTGAATACCTTTTGAAATTGCAGAGTTTCCAAACTTTTGACGCGCCATTTTTTGAAAAAAATTGAATTTTTCAAAACTGAGGCCCAGTTTTGTGAAATCCTGCACGGCATCGTATTCTGCACTTGATTTTGTATATAATACGTAAATTTGAGGCATCTTTATTGCTTAATGACTGCGTTAGATCGAAAAGAAAGAAGTTTCCAAACTTTTGACCGCTACTGTATGTAGGTGAAAGTGAACTTGTACTGAAAGTGAAGAAACTATATTATTCGAAACAAATAAATTTAGAGGAAACTTTGGGTCACCTAGCTTCGGGGAAGATAACATACGGCCCCTAAAGTGCCCATCGGCGTCCTCTTTTTGACGTTCGCACGCGCTCTCTTGACTCATATTACTAACAGTTAACAGTAACTAAAGTTAAGTTATTGTAGTGATTGTGAAAATCATCATACGAATATGTTCCATTTTACTAGAAGGATAGCGTGAGGGACTCGTTTTCAAATTACCCGTCGCCTGTCTGACGACTTGACTATGTCGGACTATCAGTACCAATGGCTCCGTAGTTCAAAGCCGATACAAAATCTCACTATCAAATCTGCCGTGCGAGCACATACCGTTGCTTCCTAAGAATTTTTTTTAATCCCTAGAGCACACACTACGGATACCACACTATTTTAAGCGAGGATCACATTGTTTTTAATGTGCAGCTTTCGAGAATCGCATAAGAAGTCAATTCTGCAAATTTAATATTGTGTACGCAGGCTGTTAAAATTCTTCTCTTCGCGAAAGATTCTTGACTCCTGGCGTTTGAAGGTGCATGAAAAAAACGCACTTTGTTTTTTTTTGTCCCCGCCGTGTATTACCCATACTTTTTGGAATGTTCGCTGAAATTTCAGTGTCGCTGTCTGGCGTCGCTGATCAAATTGTGCAACTCAAGACGGAAAACTCGAAACAGCAATTCCTCTCGATTGTGGTCTCGAGCTTGGTATGCAACATCAAGTGAGATTGAAGTTTCTCTGAATACTGTAATACGGTGGAGGTTGTGCCTCAATCTTTTCTCCTTCAGATTCCAACAGTGTTTCGCTGATTTGTTGTTGGCTCTAAAAGAAGCGAATGAAAAGGAGCTTCTATTTCTTTTCGTCCGCTTCCTTCTCCATTGCTATATGCCTCAGTCGGAGGTAAGAATGCTGTGCTATGACCACTTAAATTCTTGATCACAATTCTATTCCCAACTTACAATTAGCTTCGATCATCGGGCTATGGCTCGGCCAAGGAGTGCTCAAGAGAGGGCGAGTAGAGAAAGAGTACATATATAATACATACAGGGGGGGGGGCCAAAAAAAACAGTCACTTCTACTCATGTCCGAAGCAGAATAAATCGAACCTTTCGAAATCAAACCAAATCAGCCCAACTGCATATTGAAGAGCACCTTCTATTCCATCGGAAAAATTACCTAGGGTTCTCTACACCGACGACATCAGAAGATTTTCCCACGAAAACATGATGCACCGTACTATCTCAACGGGGTCGTCGAGAAACCATAGACCATTACGACGACCCCGAGACGCTAGCCAAAAGCTATCTTGTGTAGTCACAGCTAGTATCTCTGATAAACTATTCACCACTTATCCGATTGAAGAAAATAAGCAGCAGCTTCGGAACGGAGCGATTATTGTAGGGTTCGTTGAGCTTGACGGTGATGACGGATGACGTCATATTCTGGAGATGGTGAAAGCAATGAAGGTGGGCCTGCTTCTGCTTATGGGGGGACATCCAAGGAATATATCGACGTGGAACTCCCGACTATAGCGGCAGTCTTTGCAACAAAAAGTTTGATGATGTGCGTCATGGGGAAAGTGACTTTTTTTTGGCCCCCCCTGTAGATGTGACACATCTTACCATTATTCGAATTTGAAGGTTTTCAGAGTGATTTTCATTCATTAATGTCTGCTGTTTTTGTTCAGATATGGTCAAATGGTGACCTCTTATCGACTGCAATAGAAAGTGGAGGCGAGCTCAATGTAAGCGCCCTGCGTGAGGTCGGTTGTCCCGTGCTTCCACAGCATCTACTTCTCCTAACAAAATGCTTCTCCCAATCACTGTTCCAAGATCTTCTCATGGAACCGGAGTATGCTAGCTTACTTGTCAGCGAAACGTTTATCATAAAATTAATCAAGGATCGGTCATGGAACTATTTGCTAAGGTTGGCTTTTCTACATC
>KZ345638.1:6114-20212 GCA_002352805.1 Teladorsagia circumcincta
TCTGCCTTGTGCCAGTAACTGTGCATGGAGCAACAGGCTCAGCAATGACAAGCAATATCTGCGACGAATGTTTTCATAGATATCCCCATCGCGCGTTTAAGTTTTAATCCGCTAATCTTCTCAAAACAGCCCAACAAACAATTTCAGCCCATTTCATGAGGAAGGGATAGAATTTATCTTTTCTGCTACATATACTCTACACATGAAAGACCCTTTTCTAAATTTCCACGGGCTGTTTCTGACCCTAATTTAAATACTATAACTAAACAAATTTCACAACGGAAGCCAAGGTTCAGCTCTCTACAGTAAAATTGGTGATAGAATTGCAGTTTACAGCCTTCTGTAAACATCAGCAGACCTCTCCTTCTTCCAGTTGGCTGACAAATCTACACATCTTAGATTCATGTAATTATGCCCCAAAGCTGCCCCTTATGGCCAGAACAGAAAACTGAACGATGGGGTAACGGCTCCATTTAAGATCACTGCCATTAACATCTGTTCTACGTGCCGGCGGTGGGTGTGTTTATGAACAGAGTTTTGAGTCACCTTTTGCGCGCTGTCACGTCGTTTGTAGCGCACATTTCAGCGGAAGCGTCATCCATGGTCCAAACGAACACACCCTGTCCCCTTCACTACCGATTTGATCAACATCGATTTGATAGCAATTTTTGACTTTGAGCCGCTATTCCTTACGAAAACAACGTCCACGGCTTGTGCCGCAATTTACTACATCACCTTAGACGGAAAAGTAAAGCCCCATACAAACCTACAGAACGGTAGAAGAGTCTCACCAATTCCTCTTTTTCTGCCATGGTACGATCGAATTTTTCTTTCAGTTCACTATCCTCTTTTTGAAGTTGTTCGAGCTCAGATTTTATACGGTCGGCTCTGGAAACGAACAAATTTGAGCTTAAATTCCAAGCAGGATGAAAAAAATTAAATTATGAAACAGGCAAGCTAAATGCCGTCACGCAAAAGAATTCTAAGGAGTTTGTGCTTCGTTTAGTCTTCGGTGAACTCTACAAACCAAAGTAGTGAAGAGCGCTTCCATTGCTTTTGCTATATCTACCGTTTCTGTGTCTTACCTACAGGAATGAAGTGCGGCGATGTGGTAATGCGGTAAGGCACAATCTATGCCTTCGTGTGTGCTAGCTCACTAGCTTTTCATTTTACACGCGCTATCCGTCTTTTGATGCTCTGAAGGACTCCATAATGACGCCGGGGATTGAGGAAGGGGAAAGTTAGCTAGTGAAAAAAAGGCGGACTCCCTCAGGGACCGAACGGACAAGCAACTCGAATCGACGGACATGCCCTCAGCGATCTAGTATGGCCGTACCACACCGCTAAACGCCCATCCGTCCTTCTCGACAACTTCAGTTCCAAATCACTCGATCCTATGAATGAGGGGCTAACTGGCCATCAACGACTCGCCCCGGAAACCTTATAAATGCCCTATTTTATTTCAGGATATGGAAGAAAAACAAAAAAAAATATTGCAAACCGACTCATCGGCGCGAACTTTGGTGTCTTGAAGTTGCACACTCAAACGAGCCAACTCTTCCACGTTCAGTTTCAGTTCGTTTGACAGCTGGAATGATCATAATTTCTAGGTAACAAGCACTCGGAATAGAAATTTTCATCCGAATAACATATTCATTTCAAAACACAGAACAGCGAAGAAATCAAACCTCATTATTCCTCTCATTAGCCGCTGACAGCTCACCATGCAACTTTGAACCTTGCGCTTCGAAATCCTCCAGTTTCTTCAACTGCTCCGCTTCCCTGAACATTCCAATGGAATTTTCTCACGGAAAGAACATATTTCTAGAATAAACTTTAGAACAAGGACAAGTGAACTCGCTTAAAGGCACACTCCATGATACATAGTTTTATGTAGCACAAGACATTAGGTGTACTTTGTTAAAAGCACATTCAACGATGAATGCTGTGGGCAATTCCCTCCTGTAAATGGTATAGAGCGATCTGCAAACGACTAAGGATTACCGGTTGTGCCAGTCTAAAAACGCGTAGCATGGACGCTAGGGCCTTGCTGTTAGAGCCAAATGAATGTTAGTAGTCAGCTGCATGTGGTGATCTACGCTGCGTAATGTCTGCGTCTCACTCGTTCCCTGTGCCCACTCTTCCGTTCGTTCGCCTCGGAGCCCAGCGTATCTTTGTACTAGCACACTCACCTTCCAAAAAAGTACGTATTTCCACCGCCTTCGGCTAACTCTTTCCTATCTCACCTTCTCTAGCAGCCCACCTGCCACCTCTATTTTCATTTTCATGCGCAATGACCACACGAAGGTGATCGTGGAATGGGAGGTCACCAAGTATCGAAAAACGGAATGCATGAAAAGGCGTCTCACATGGCATTCTGCAAATCAACCAGCTTCTGTTCCAATTCTTGAATCTTCGACGCCATTGCTGGCACCTGGGTTTCTGCAGACTCCTTTTCAGCCGCAACAACGTTTCTCTGGAAATCTGATGCATTTGGGAAGCTTTAGAGGATCACTTTATTGGCTCTGAGGTAAATTTTAGTGGAAAACGGCAAGTAAGGAGAGGGATCATTAAATTCAATCATCAAGGCTAACCTCCTGACGGACACCCTCAAGTTCGACATCCTTCGCAGACAATTCTGTATTCAGCTTATCCACCACTGTGTTGAACTCTGCAGATTTAGAGCTGAGCCTGAAGAATTCAAAAAAATATGAAACCTTTTCGATAACATCAAAAGTTCTAATTCGTAGAATGAAAGCGTCAAGATCCAACTGAAGCACCAATTCGGTCCACTGTGATATTACTGTATCAGCGTCACGTTATGGCGATATGGCAAATTAAAAAAAAAAAAGAAGAAGAATCACTCTTCAATGTTCCTTTGTAGCGATGCGATCTCTTCAGATTTGGCAGCAACAATTTTCTCCAACTCGGAACGTGTTTCGACCTCTTGTGCTCGTGAACGCTCCAACTGTAATGCACATATTCTTAGAAGATTGAAGAATTGTATGGACAGCACCTTTCTTTCGGTGGGTGGGAAGTGCACCATAGTGGGCGGAGTTTGCCACGAAACTTTAGAACTCGGTCCAAGGCAAACCGGAGACAGGGAAAACAGTTGATAGAGGTTGGCGAAGAGGAGAAGGATAAATGCTACTGGTGGCGGCAGCGTGCACAGAAGTAGGTAGAATTTGCTGCCAAACTTATAAGATACGTTACTACGAGTGTAAAAAGTTCCAGAGGTGATGTTCGTCCGTAACCTGATTCTCTCCGCCATTCAAAATGACTTGATTACCCGTACCACTTGCCTGCAATGCTGCCGCGTGGACACGCGGCACGTACTTCTAGCATAAATCCCAATAGAGACCCAGCGCAAAGAAGTGTGATCGGTATTAAATATATCGTATATTCACTATTTACCTCGTGCATAGCCTCCTCTTTCTGCTTAGCTAGGTCGTTGAGACGCTCTTCGGTGTTTTTCAGCTTAGCGGCAGTCTCTGTGCTCGCAAGCTCCATGGACTGGATTTTTCCTTGAAGACTGAAATGAAGTAATACTAAATTGCTGGAAGAAGTTCTAGCTCCTTTCAGACTTGCCAATCACCTCACTATTGTCAGATGGGTGTTTTACCAGGTATGCGCGATGAATGTAATACTCAAAAAAAAATTCTAAGCGGATAAATTCTCAGGAGGATATTTTTGGAAGTGGGATTTGCAAGCAATTCGGTCGTTGAAAAAAAAAACGAAAATATCGTTATGGCGCATTCCCCACCCCCTTTTTGAGACAAAATGAAAGACTACAGAAGCAAGCGAAGGCGAGAGGGTGGACGATCTTTTCAGGAGGAGGACTATGACTGAGACAATCTTTTGCCAGCGTTATGGTCGAACCTTGCCCACGAGGATCTTTGAGAACAACGACAGGGTTAAATCTGTAAGTCACCTTTGAACGGTCTCTTGAAGTTTGTTATTTTCAGCCAATCGTTCGGCACATAAAGTCGTCACGCTCGCCAGTTCTTTAGCCATAGCACTCTGACCCATATTTGAAGCGTTAACCTAAAATCCAAACAGCAGACTTCTTTTTGATGAGACCAAAATAATGAGAACCTACAGTATTCTGAACAGTATTGAAAGCGCTTGTCTGCTTACGAAGCTCTTCTTCAACCTGAGCTTTACCTTCAACGGCTGCTTCGTGATCTTTTCTGACAGCTTCGAGCTTTGCAGTCAATCTGAATATTCTCTGAGATACAAACACAGAACTGATTTGGTCGATACATTGTCAAAGTGAAAAGTAAAAAATTAAATAAGAAAAACTATCAGGCAGCAACAACTGAAATAATTTTCCGACACAGCTGGAAATTTTGAAGGCCTAAATAGCTCGAGCGATTTCTAAGTGTAAAAGATTGCATGTACACCTACACGCAGGTTTCGCAAGCTTAGAAAAAGCAAAATAAATAGTTAGAAACATTCTAAATGAACCCTCCGCACATGATTTCTCAGCTGCACCAATTCCTGGGTGCATCCCATTTACTAATGGCGAGGCAACATTGGTGTCTCGTTTCTCTCGCCTCTGTGCTCGCTCGTCTCGTCGCTCGTAGAGTCGTCAACTGCGCAAAAAAAAAAGAAACCAGCGTACATTACCATCCACCCGATTTCTTCAGAAGTTCACCTGAGACCTTATCTCATTTTCAAGCGTTACATCCCCACATTTCCATTGAATGTCCACCCCGGAACACACATTTGATGTTCCTGCCGCAGTGATTCTAACCTTCCACAAAGATGACCGACTCCTTCGACGTAAATGTGGTCGTAAGCACTGCCGATGGACCTCATTTCATACTGGTGCTTGCTATTTCATCATTTTCTTCAATTCTCAGATGGAAAGCGAGATTAGACCAATGTCACTATACGAATCAAGTGAATATATCTCTCACGTCGTGACTTCTTCTCCCAATCGCTTCAGTTCTTCTTCAGCTTTTTGGAGTTCATTCTGTTTGTTGTTGAGCCTAGAAAACCATTCATTCCTATGAAATCACTGCCACTACTGCAATGAACTTTTCTCTAAGCCCGTTTGCATCTCCCACCAGGTGTCCCTGAAGAGGACCATCGCGCAGCGAAGGAAGAGACGAAGACGCGGCAAAGGACGAGTTGCACCACATACTGTAGCGGATAGGCATCAGGTTAAATAGAGTGTACCATACTACGTCTCATATCGCACAGCACGCGCTGCGACTCGTGCTTTGCCGAGTTTGCGCCTCTTCCTTCGTAGCTCAGCGGGCCTCATGGAAGTATCCCACCCTCTTCAATGACATAAACTAACAAACTTACAGCTCTTTCTCTTCCAACTGGGTTTTCTCCATCGTCGACAACTTCGACTCCAATTCTGTGCATTTTGCCATCAAATTCTCATTTGCTGTCTTCACGGCATTTAATGATGCATTATGCTGGAAAAGGATTAGCTCAAGATATATAGAAGGGCAAAAAACATTTTACTGTTTAATGTCAGATTTCACCCCCCCCCCTCCACTCCATAGCAAAACACCATTAGCAAAACCAAAACCTCACCAGACCCACCAAAACCTATCCAGCTTGTAGAAGAGTCGAGAAAGAAATTAGAACTTTCTGAAGAAAATAAAAGCGAGCAAGACATATGTAGCAACGGTTTCTGGATATAAATAAATCGATCTGATCGTTGCAGGCCAATTCGAATCCATTCATGATGTCCGGCATTTAAATGGTCCACAAAAACTTTTGTTCGATAAAAGACGCATCGTCAGTCATTCGGCTGACACTAATGCTCGTTCCTACAACTGAAGTGCAAACCCAACTAATGTCCTACTTCCTCTTGTTACGCATGTTGAATAGTTATACATAATTCTGCGAGCTTTCCTAATCCATATTCCAATTTTTGCAACAGTAATGTTGGTTTCAATTTGGTTTGCTTTTTATTGCTGCTTTCCACTTCTCTTGGAAGTGAAGGTGTCACAAGGATTGGCAAAAAAATCCGCCTCAGCCGGACTGTTTTGTCAATATCTAAGCGATGATGGAAATGGAGTTGGAAGGGCCATTCCTCTCTGCTCTGCGGCAAGGATCAAGGAGAGACTAAGGACCCCAGTGGTAAGCATAAGAACTTTGATCACACACCCACATAGAGTGACTCATCGATAAAACGATAAAAAACGGTGAAGTACTCATCATCGAGATCCAAACCATTCTTGTGTGCATTTTCGGTGGTCCAACTGTGGAGTTCCTCCCCCCCCCCCCCCCAACCTACATTCTCCCCAGACCCTAGATGAAAAATATCCCGCCCTATTTTAGGCTGTAGGCAGGAAGACCGCTCTCTGTGCCATTCCAGGCTGATTCATCTGATGCTTATAAAAAGCTCTTCTGAATCTCAGAGCTCTTCCTCGCCCTTATCTTGATATTCATAGCTAGAGCTGCAAAACAGAATAGAGTGACCCCCTCCAACTCCATTTTCACCCCAAGCAACCCTTCGACAAAAAAAAAATTGAATAATTTATATAGGCCTCAAGACTAACCTCAGCCTCAACCTTCTTCAGATGCTCCTCCATCGTTGAGCAACGTTCTTGAGCCTCTTTACAAGCAGCATCACTGCTCTCCTTGAGCGTTACTAGTCTTGCTTCCAGCTCATTCTTTTCCGCCATCAATGAATCGTTCGCAGTTCTGGCATCACGCAAAGCCGTTTCAGCCGCCTCTTTCTCTGCAGCAATCGTCTTCACCTTTTGCAATTGCTCACCTAGGGCTGCTTCACTCTTCTTTTGCTCCTCAGTCAGACGTTCATCAGCAGCAGCTTTTTCGCTCTTCAGAGTCTCTAGGGCCCCTTCCACTGACATTTTCTCCTGCTGTACTGCTTCCAGAGAGCCCCTTATCTCGGTTAGTTGCTGTTCTAGAATTCTGACATTTTCTTCCATAGATCTCTTCTCTTGTTCCATAGACAGCGAATCTTTGGTCTTTATTTCCAACTCCTTTTCAAGAGCTGCCAATCTCTGCGTTAGCACTGCATCACCGGACTCTTTGCTATTTGCCAGCTTCTCCACCAGCTCATTTTGCTCCTTCACCTTATTCAACGTCGCTTGAAGTTCGGCTGAAACATTAGGAATGATCACAAAATCGGAAAAAAACTCCAAATTTTTATAATTGAGAATAATCGTTAAGGTCGATCAGCGATGAGCTATATCTTTGAGGTAAGCCACGCATTCGATTCCGTTCATTATCGTAGTAGTACTCGCAGGCAGACAAAACGATGTTCTTCCCTACGCTTTGACAACCAATTTTGTTCCCCAACAAACGTTGCATCAGACAGATGGAAGCCTTCTTGCCTCAACGGGCCCGGAAACCCCTCCCCCGACTGCACAACCTCCCCCCTCCCCCGATTACGCCTCATACAAGGCTTCTCTTTTTCAAACGCATTCGACCTCGGAATGAAGAAGAGTCGTTGGGACGAGCCTCACAAACGGCTAGCTTCAAAACCTCAGCGCCAATGCTCATGACAATGAGCGGCAATGCTAACGCTACCGCTAGCATTGCACAGCTTTGCAGCCGACAGCGGAAAGCGGGGTACGGGAACAAATGTGTGGATTGCGGAAACCGGACAAGAGGCCCGTCGGGCGGCGAGAAGGCAGGATCCAAAGAGGTCAGCGGACGAGTCGCAGCGCGTACTGCGATATGAAAGACGTACCATAGCACATTCCATTCAACTTGACGCCTAATCGATTGGTATGCGCTGAGACTCGCCCAATGACCCGTCTACGTCTCTACCTTCTCGCCGCGTGACGGGCTTCCTGTCAAGTACCCGTGGATGCGAGTTGAACAAACTGCTAGCGTCTTTCAAGCCGCAGCGGGGGCATGATGCCAAGCTTATCTGCCTGTCTACCACGTTCGGGGATGCAACATGTGAGCGTGTTGAATACCGGACCGTGCCTTCAAATTCTGTACTCGGAACAAGTACTAATACCAGCACATTATCAAAAGAAGCACCAATTTGCAAAACCGTACTGAAAAAAGAAAAAACGAAAGCAACCTGTAACCTTATCCAGCTCTTTTTGAGCTGCTACAGATGACTGCTCCGCCGTTTCCAAAAGTTTACTCTTCTCTTCGATTACAACGTTCGCTTCAAGCAGCTGTTTCTCTTTAGCCGCGTGCTCATTAGTTAGCAGTTCCTTAGTCTGAAAAAGAAGACAGAACGAATCTCTTGCCTCAAAGAAGCGATACGATTGTTTGAGCAAAGGTAAAACCTTCAACTGACCGCCGCCTACATGACCTGTCGTTTACTGGAAAATAATGAAGAATTTCAGTAAAAATTTCAGTAAAAACTACTTCGCTGTATTGGTATCTGATCAAGAGTTTTCAGAAAGGTTCTGTGGAAGATTGAAAAAGCAGTAAAATACCAGCGGGGGTCAATGGGAGGTTTTACGGAATCTGCACGTTACAATTATACACCGTCAAATCTTTCGAAAAACCCTATTCAAAGTCAAAGAACGCTACAGCAGATCTGAGCATTCATACTTGACAAAACCTTCTCCCCGAGAAAAAAAGGCTTCCTCAAAAACCACAATTCAGTAGATCCTGCGCAAAACTTTTTTTTCGAAGACTAAATGGCGGTTTTTGAACGTGGACGTACTCTCGCCTTCAAAACCAGAAATTGTCGGGTGCACACCACATACCATAACTGACGACGGCCGCGGAAAAGCGGTGTTCTCAACTGCCACGTTCTCGCGGCCGTCGTCAGTTGTGGTATATGGTCTGCATTCGACACTTTCTGGCTTTTTGAAGGCGAGGATATGTATGTCAGCGGGCGGAACTGTAGGCGCAACATGTTTTCAGATTCACGTTTTGATTTTTAGTAAATTTCTTTGTAAAAAATTTCTTTACCAGACCCCAAACTCTCACCTTCTACCAAGGGCATGCCTCAGGACCAAATTGGTGTGATCTTGCACACGAACACGGAAGTGTTGGTGCGAAAAGGGCCGGAATAAATGAAAAAAGTAAAATAAACTGTCGTAAACGCTCAGGTAAAAGGGCTTGCTCATCTTCGTTATATAGCAAAGCAGAGGCAATAAGAGATTGAGTGCGAGGACAGTGTATGAGAGCGTAACAGGGGAGGAGGCGCCAGACAACAATCTTATATAGACGGGGAACATTGCAGCTGCTGCAGCTAACTCTGCAAGGTCTAGCGCCCTTGTCGGGTGATTTTCATGCACGGGAATGCCGCACCTCTGATTGTCCTCTAGGAGTGTCTCATACAGACCGACGGGAATCGTTCACACGACTTTGCCCGAATTCTGCCATTGAATTGAACACTTCGTCCATTGGAAGAAAAAAAGTAACACTCCGGAACTCACCACTTCTAACTCTGCACGCAACGCTTCCAAAAGCTGTTCTTTATCGTCGATGTTCGCTTTTTCAGACTCCAACAAATGTTTGTGCTTTTCTCTTTCTCCTTCCAGCTCTTTTTTGAGACTGGCAATCTCACTTGTCAGTGCTGCGTGTGTGTCCAAAGATTCCTCAACAGCCTAGAATCATCGATTGAACATGGGGACCACTTCTTCACTTGGGTACACCAAAGGTCCTCAAAAACTTTGAAAGCACTCGCAAACGATAAAAATCAATAGATAAACACATAAAGACCTCTCTCCTAGTACTCTTGAGCACGAGCGAGTCAAATCAATGATCTCTTACCGTATTCGGAACTAGCTGCTGCTTCAATTCCTCGACTTGACATTCCTTCGCTATAACTTCTTCTTCTAGACGAAAATTGAGATCTTCGATAATTTTTTCCTTGGCTAACAGCTCGTTTTTCAATGTCCTTTTGTCTGACTCAAGCTTTGCAATCTGAAAATGCCGCAATTAATCGTAAAGCGGTAGGCGCTATCAATACAGAACTAAAATGAGGCACATTCTTCGAAATCGTGCTAATAAATTCTTGTTCCGACTTTGCAATACCTTTGAGGATGTCACACTCGGCGGCGATCCAAGGATTAGCCGACGTAAAAACCAATGAGTTTGTTTTCCGAGGCTGCTAATGCCAACAGCGCGATCTCAGGTGAATGGAAAAAAATGGTAGGCCTAGGCAAATTTCACCCATCACGAACCGCTTGTAACATCATGTGCGTTGCGTAGGTTGCGGACCAGAAACGTTCTATCCGATTTCTTTAGCAATTTTGCAAGTTTCAGAGGCATATTTTTTTCGGGCATAGAAATATCCTGTGAGCTGATGTCGATAAAACTTTCAACACATTATGGCTTTATGACGGAAAAGACTGCCAAACACCTTTAGATGCACGCATAACAATGGCCCGCAATAAGTTTATCTGGCACCTAGTCCTCGGAAAACATGTGCAATAGTGGTCACACTTGAAAATGCAGCACCTCCCTCTTACAATAATTGTATCACAACATACGAAAGCAATAAAATGTCCAACTACTAGGAAAAAGAGCTGCCGAAAATATTGAAAAAATAGACATAGGTTACCTTTTCTGCCTGGTCACCGTTTCCTACCACACCATACTCGGATCGTTCCATATCACGTTCTCGCATAAGTTGCTCCAAATGGCGCTCCTTCTCTTGAAGCGCCTCCTGGGAATTATAGAGAAAATTTTCACTAAATAAGTGCTAGGCAAAATACCTCCTTATATTGCCCTTTCTTAGCACTCCATCACTACGGAAAAATTGAAACAAGCTAAATGATTGTACCTGCAGCGCCTTGATCGTAGCGTTATCCGTACCATGAGATTGCTGAAACAACATGAAATGAGATCACTCTATACAAAAAGTTGGACTTCGCGAGCATTCAATCATTCAACACTGCAGCAAAAAGAGTCACGACAGAAAGGTTGGGTCTGAATACAACTCCCCTACCCATTATCATGCCATGCATTCCCCAACGTTATTATCTAATCAAATCCGTAAAGCTCGCTCCCAGGTAATCGTCATTCCCACGCTCCAAAACAAATACCACCGACCCTGCTTCGTTTCGGTGCATATCGAATAGAGGGTTTAAGCGAACTGTGAATTCTAGGAAAAGCATAGGATTAAAGAAAATCCTATCAAAAATGCTCAGAAAGCCATACACTGAGAGATTGATGATATGAGGAGAAAATAACCGAGTTACAATCCTCTTATGAAACTTGTTGGCGCATCAACACAAAATAGTGACAATATCTGTGACCCTTCTAAGACCCTTCAATCCTCTGGTGTTTCCAAAAAAGGACGATTCATCCGCTCTCTCAAATAGATGAACCACATATAATGAACAATAGGTAGTAGCCTTTTTGAGATAGCAAAACAGCAGCGATAAGAGATTGAGCAGAAACTCACGCTATGCGGAGGTCTACGAACAACGCCAAACCGCGACGAAGCCACACTCGATCTTCCTATAGATGAAAGTGATTCACGACTTCCACCCAAACCTCGATTCTGCCTTAGAAGCGATGTTTTCGTTTGCACGACCTGCTGCGAATCATTATTTATCAGAAAGTCCATCAACGAATACAAAGTGAGAAGAATCTACCTTTGCCCTATTGGGTGTTTGTGATGGCGCTCTTTGAGTCTTAGAAGCCGGTACAAAAACACCATAAGGTGTCTTGCAAGTAAAGTATCTTTTGCCCTGGCAACAAAAATAATTACGTAATAACAAAGTAATAATGAGCTGAAAGGCCTGTTACCTTGTTATGAGTGACCGAAATGAGGCGAAAAAAAAAAACAACAAAAAAATGAAATATGAAAAAACAACCTAAGGCAACACACCTGCACACTTCCATCGTTCTTTCCTAATGGCTGTTCCAGTTCAATTCCTGCCCAAATACCTTGGGCGAATTCTGTTTCGCCAAGAAATCTTACAATACCTTGTTTGCCACCAGAGACCACGACACGATCGTCAATATCAAACCTGAAGAATGAAATTTTCCCCTTGCCTTGAAAAGAATGAGCTTTGCCTGAAAAATTGGCAATAAAGCAGGCAAATGTGGGATCCCCCTGCCAACCCACTTACTTCTTCCTCGCACTTTCGCTCCTCAGAGAACATCCCTCTTGAACGATGATGGCGTCAAACGGGTGCGGAGGAAGAGAGCGGGCGGGTGACGCACGCTTCACCAACGCCGTAACACCGCAATATTTAAAGCCGCATTGTCAAACTCTCACAACTTGAGACCTCCCTCTCAAAACCTAAGGCATCAACACGGCTTGCGATGTTCATTCCAGAGCCGTGGTGAATACCGCGGTGTTTATGGGAGGCGATCCGGTGAAGAAGAAATACAGACTCGAAACGATAAAAGCGCCACTAGCTCTAATAATGAATACGGTAAGATGTGAAAAAAGTTCATGTTCAGAATAATTGTAAACAACACAGCAATCAGGTTAAGGCGGGTCACACCACAATTGAGATTTCGCCACGCTCTAGCCTACTCTCTTTCATGAAACAACTCTCCAATGTGCACCCCTTGCGATTTTGACAGCTATGCAATCCATCGTTCACCAAAGACAAGATGTTCCTACGGCAAGTGGGCAGAAAGTAAATAAAAAGCAGGGAAAACTGCGCCAACGCAGATTGATTGAAAAAGAGCTGACTGTGTCGACAGATTGCTTCGAAAAGTGAAGCAGCTTTCATAAGTAGAAAGAATGAACATTGATAAAGGGTTCTTCTTGGCATAGAATTCGCTCAACAGAAAGAATTGTTTAAGCACAGAAAGACAGTACCATCTCCAAAATCTTACCCGCAAATGAAGGCTCATGGTTGGAGGTTGTTAGTGAAAGGTTCGGCAAAGACTTCTGGAGGAGGAAGATGGAACGATAGTAGACTCTCATCTAGACAAGGGATACCTATTCACTGGAAACTATAAAATGAATAGAAGTAAGCCATTGACAAATTCCAAAAATGGCGCCATGCAGGGTGCACAGGAGAAATTTCAGACTGTTCGCCACAACTCAGTCGTACCCCACTATGGCTGCTCAGGTGAACAGGTGGAGGAAACCCTTCCCATCTCTTCCCTTCGCTCCCTTTCTGCCCTCCTCGTGACATCACCCGCTACAACCTCTTTGTACCTCCTGTAAAACCCTGTGCGTTACAACATACAACATTTTACATCTTGAACCGAAAGTTTAAGATCCTATAAAGCACACTAAACACATGCATCACACGGAGAGCCACTTTCGCAGGTTATGTGTCCATAACGATGAAGATAAGGAGAAAAAGAAGGAAGCAGGGCGGCAGTAGTACAGGAAACTACCCGAGAATGCTTTATTTCCACTACTACAACACCGTTAGGAATCAAGTAAACTTTTGTAAAACTGAGACGATTTCAGCCATTTACCACTTATCAGCATGAATGAACGAAAACTTAGGTAAGGATCTCACCCATATTCGGCTGCATAAGGGCTTTTGGGGTCATTTTCTCCAGGCGTTGGCGATTTGAACCGTGCAGGTGATAGCAATATTCGGTCCAGTTTGCTGGATTTGCAAAATAAACCGTGATCTGGAGTGCACTAAAACTCAAATAATTACATTAAGTAAATCACGATCTGATAATAATGAGAGAATTTTGAGGGGGATAAAGAGAACAGAAGGTTCAGAGTTACAACCACTAGATAAATGTTCCAGAGCAAACGATGTTCGGGACAAAGCTCAGTTTTTGACAGCATCAGCTGCTCCACCTACAACGCAAGTCATTTTAAAGAGCCCTGAACCAGCATACACGGCGGCAAAATTTGCAAAGATTTATTGAATTTTTTTTCAGAGATGAGCAGAATAAGTCGTATTTTTCAAACAAAAAAACTAGTCAGATTTGTCCCTTCCACTTTTCCCTTGCTCATGAGCACAGGGAGAGGATATCCTTGCAGCTTAGGGTCGTATGCTATTCTCCCCGGAAGTTTCAGTGGACGAAAATTCCTTTAAATTTTCTCCGTATTCCCAACCGGGATTGCCTCGATAAAGGGCCCACATTTGATGCATGTATGTAGAATAAACAATTACCTGTGCTAGCCTACCAACTGTCATTTCCTTTACTTGCTAACATTTTAACTGGGTGTGCCCTAGCGACGCCGAAGCGCGCCATTTTGCACGCCGAAGCGCGCCATTTTGCACGCCGAAGCGCG
>KZ345638.1:46095-59415 GCA_002352805.1 Teladorsagia circumcincta
CAAGGACGAGCGCCCCCTTTCTAGTAGCGGCAAAGCGGAATGGTTTCCTTTTAAGTGCGGAGTCGATTGTGGGCGGAGCACATGTGAATTCTTAGGCCCTGGCACTTTAGTCTTATTGAGTCGTGGCGGGTACATTCACAGCGCTTCTGTTCCATTCCATAATTCTCGCGCGAGAGCTCGATTCAGTCGAAAAATCTCAAAATTCGCCCTGAACGTCTTTCTCTCACCATCCTTACGGACGTCTCTCCCCGTTCACTCGATAATCGTACTACTTCAATAAAATCTTAAAGGCAGCGATTACGATAAAGAGGAATGCAATAAAATTCGGGGAAGCATATGCACTACGAGAAGCAATTACTTGCAAAGAAAGCGAACTGTGGCAATCCCACGACGAAAGGTGCACTGGTTGCTGAGGAGGACTTCAAAAGCACTCTGCCCACAAAAACGATCCGCCCACCAATTTAGTTGGCGATTTGGACGAGCGGCGTTGCCAGCATCCGCACAACTGGAGCGACTTGATTGGGGCGTGATTTGGCATGGTGCCACCAAACGCGTTGTGATGAACTCGTTCGTACGACCGCTTTCTGAGCTGTTACCTGTTCATAAGTAAAAACCAACGGCCAAGAAAGGGGGCCCTCTAGCGTTTTCTTGACGGATTCCTCTGCCTTTTTCGTCACTGGCGTATCATTGAGAACCCCCATATCACTTTCATATCACTTCTGAATATATCGTAACAGCTGCCTTTAGATACGTATTTGAGTGACAGATCACAAAAATAAGAATCTATCATCATTTTGCTGGAACCGAGTCACGCGTCAGCCACAGGTTGCCAAATACGTTCCCGTGACATACTTCCCCATTTTTTCAAACAATTTGGTTCTGAGGAAATGAAACCGAAAGTATCGGTAACTCACCGGAGCAATAAGCGAATGTAGAGCACATTTCCATTTGCGGCAAACACTATTCGATCAACTAAATCGCCGAAAGGATCTATGACTGATCGACGTGGGTTTGACAGTAGGTGATTGTCCAGCTAAAGAGCGTCTATTGAAATAGGTTAGTGATAATGACGATATTCTGGGTGGGCCAAAATAACGGTCTCAGATAGACTTGCAGCAGAAACTTCCGAGTTACGGGCCGCAGCAGTGCCAGCAGCATATGCTGCAGGCGCGCCTGCCAGTCTATGAATGGCTGGTTCGCGTCTGCACACAGTAACCCGCATGGTGGTAGCCAATCACGGACGAGTGGGCGTGTTGGCACCATATGCTGCTGACACTGCTGCGACCAGTAACTCGGAGGTTTTTGCTGCAACTCTACCTGAAGTAACCATATAAAGTGATTATTGAGAAGCAATGCGGCTAGGGAGACAAAACTGGACAGCAACGATATATCTATGAAAACTTATCAAACAGAATACAACATGGATTCTCGGGCTGTCTGTGTTGAGACCTGGGTAGAAAAAAAGCGAGGTGCAGGTTGGAATCATACCTGATAGTGAAATATCCCGCCTTGTTCATGAAACAACATTCTTTTGACAATTTCCTCTCCATTATAAGTGGTCTCATAAAGCTGAAGAGCATAATAGGAGAATGGGAAGGGTGAAGTTGGTGTGTGGCATTAGTATGGGTTTTTGGGTGCTCATTTGTGCAGTTGTGCAGGGCACACACGCGCAAAATCCGCATATCGATGGGAAGGAAGAAAACACCATTTGGCTCTGCATATGTAGCCAAATATGACGGTCACTTAGTCGATGAGGCTGATTCAGCAGCAATTTAATGGTTCGGCAGTCTGGTATAGTAGCCCGTTTCATCGGTAGTCTCGCAAATTCCCGTGGAATAAGAAGCAGACAGGAAACGAAGAAACGAGGAGTGCCACGACCATTCATGCGTCCACGGTTGAGAGAAATGGCGAATTAGATGGAAAAAAGTTATGGATGACAGGATTGGGGATAGAATGTATGCGAAGATGAATGAAAGGAAGCAAAAGAAATCGAAAACAAGAAAAAATAATCTGTGACAAGAAAAAAAGGCACCTCAGGTTCCATTGATAGTCGATACTCAACCAACATCCGACAATCTCGAACTACTCGCTCATCTAGAGCAATATCGTCTGAAATGTGAAAATATTTCGAACAAATCAGAATATACACAGGCTGTCGAATACTGTATAATTATACAAGCGCATCTTGGATTCAAAAGTTACCACGTCTTCGAGAAACAGGAGTTGTCGAAGGTGTGGTGTATCGTTGATAGCCCAATCAATATCACCATCACATCATATTCGCTATAGTTTTGAAAGCGCACACTATTTTCTGAGGACGATATCACAAAATGGCAAATGCGGCAAATTCTAGCTCATTCCCCATTGCTGGTACAGATTTGGAAAGTGTATCAAGCTTGAAGCAACAGTCCCAGTAGAGTGGGCGTGGTCGGAATCGACTGCAATCCCCACGGCCCAATTCGACCACGCCCACTTCGAACTCTAGTCAAGAACATAAGATGTGAAGGAGTGGACTGAACAAAAAACTCACCTTGGAAACCCGCTAGGAAGGGAGCCGAAGTGGGCGTGGTCGGAATAGGCTAAGGGGAGTGCAGCCAATTCCGACCACTCCCACCCTGCTGGGACTGTTGCTTTGAAGCAACTACTGGACGTTTAAAGGAAGCGGTCGCGCTGGCTCGGGTGTGTATAAGAGCTCCACAAGTTATCGACGGTAAGGTCGAGACAAGAGCTAAGATAGAGAACGACTGGGTGAACGTAACCCCATGATCCTAAATTGTGGGCGGGCGAGAGTTCTGGGAGCTTGAGAACTTTCTGAAACCTTATCATGTTATTGATGTGGCGCTACTGCTTCGAAAGAGTCAACCATTGTCTCAATGGATAGGTTGCCCACTAAGTTCACTATGCATTTTTCCTTTTCTTCCCACGGGATTTGTCGCGAGCGTTTCTTTTAATAAAATTCGAAAAAACGTCAATGACGCTAAAAACCAAAATCAGATCAATCCTGATGAATATCTTTTCTCCATTTATTTTCTGCTTTACGAACATTCTTCCAAATCAAAACGTTGATGTTCTGACCTATCCTGATCCTTCTCGTTATAACATCATCGTAGATACTCGAATTTTCCGCATTACATGAGACGACGAAACGAACCCAAGGGGGAAGATGCGGTATCAAGGTGCATATAAATGTTCCTGAAAAAGAATATATAATTCATAATATCAGAATTACCACAAACTCCCCCGGATTAACGAAAAAAAAGCAAATTAAAGGATAAGCAATCGGCATTGATCAATCCCGCTTTGTGATGCGCCATGCACTCTGCTTGGTTTGTAAATCGTAGTGACATTTAAATGCGATTCGGCCTATACAATTTTGCCGGTGTATTCACCCAGGCAAGTCTGGTACCAACCAGACTACCTTGGAAAAATGAGGGTTGGTTGGCCTGGAGAGCGCACGATGTAGCGGCAGATGGTATTGCTTATCACACGTATGATCCCTAGACCATGCGTGTGATAAGCAATACCATCTGTTACTACATCACTCAGGCCAATTCCGTAACAATTATATGAATTATCAAAGATTTGAAACAAAAAGAAATCACGAATACGAAAGTCAGACAGACCTATCGATCTACCGTCTTCACTTCGATGAAATTCCGCCTCATCGGTGCCATCGACGACTATCACCAGACTGCCCTAAATCAGTTTGTCGAGAGAAATTGAGGAAAAAAAACTTGAAATTCTGTTCCAGCGAGAGAACACGCAGATTGCTTTCTTTTGTCCCACAAAGAAATAATGAACAGGCAAAAAAGCAAGTCGCTACAATCGATGGTCCATACTTGGTAATGCTGCTGGCCAATGGACAAACCCTCTCCACTTTCTATCACCTTTTTAGTTTCTTGCTTAACTTTTTTAGTTTAGTTTATTTTTCGAATTCCTTAGCGTGTTTGATTCTTCAAACCATAGCCTTAGCCCCTCTAGAGAACACAGCAGCGCCTTCGGCCAGAATATCTTAGAAGTGAGAAGATGATAACTGGACTCTGATCAACTCACTGAGAAATACTGTCAGGTTGTTAACAAAACTTTCGCCCCAGACGGGAGTGGAACCCGCACTTCTCGCCGTTCAGGCAAGTGCGCTGCCAGTCACGCTACCCGGGCACTATTTCGTCCCAACTCAGCTTTTCATGATACACGTACCATGAAAAGCTGAGTTGTACCAAATGTGCTAATAAAAATACTGTCAGGTTGAATTTTGAACGGATTTTCCATCAAGCTATGAATCTCAAAGCCAGGTTTTCAAGTACTTGCGATGGAGCACAAGAGTGAACATCATCGCAAAGGTGCTGGGTTTGGAGCAAAGCATTCAACATCGGACAAGACTCGAACCCGTACAAGTGCTTGCGGACGCCGTGCTTGTCTAGTACGCTGCCAATAGTTCAAAAGTTTAGCCTTCAGCTTTCGAAGGTTAAGTGAGACAGTTTGTTTTGGGCACAGAATGACTGCAGTTAACTGGCTGTGGCTTCAAAAATCGATGCTTCGTGTGAAATCGTGGGTACTGGTAAGGGCCTCACCTGATCAAGACAATTCAGCTGTAGCAAAGGTTCCGCGATTGCTTTTCGGAATACATGCAGTGCATCATGTTTGATGCACTCATCCACGTTCAACAACGATTCTGTCTCCTCACTCTGAAATCGGTCAAATCGGATATTCTCACTTGGAAGGGTTTGTTGCTTGTCAAGAACTTGGTGCAAGCAGATTTTTGACCAATTAGGATCCTTCAATATACACTATGCAGTAAGGTTTAAGACCACAACCGTCAATCGGTCAGGAGATCTCGATTACAGCGTCACGGTGCCGCAGCGGTCACGGAGCGAAAGCTGGCGTCGAGCGTGCAAGCTGCAGCATATGGCATCTGGGTATTCACAACACTGGGCTCTTGTTGACGTATTCCCAGCGTAACGCTACAATTGAGACCTCCTGACCCACTCCCTAGGCATGCTTCAGAAAATTGCAGAAGTTACGACTCTCCGGCCCATAGTTTGCATCTTGCCAGAAGGTTCAAAAATCCGCCACCGAACAAACTTTTCAAAAAAAAAACCAACCTTATTCAGAATGTCCGCATAACTTTTCAGTATGGGCGACCTAGAAAGCCATGCACCGAGGTTACATACGAACTCCGGTATTGAACAAGATGAGGACTGAAATAGTGTTTTGACCAATAAGAAATTGCTTATTCATGAAATGGACGCACGTTAACAAATTATAAATACAAGTCAATGTAATATTGAGAAAATTCATAAGCCAATGAGGATTTAGCAGCATCAGCCACTTGGTATATATAAACAAAAGATTACAAAAAGTAAATAGTGAAGCATTATCCGTTGATCAATCCCTTCTGAGATGCGCCACGCATTCTATAGCCAGCCAGAACCTCAGTGACTTCTAAATGCAATTTGGCGCTTGTAGGTGATGGCGATGCACAAGACTTCTTATTTTTCGAGATTGATCAGGTACGACGTAGTCGGTCTCGCAGACATGGTAGGTGAGCTTGGCCTGAAGTACTCAACCCATGCACACCTAGACCACACAGGGGGGACAAAAAAGTCACTCCCGTTCAGCAAAAAAGAGTCACTCCTCCTCCACAACGAAGTCAAGTCAACATTCAAGTCAGTGAACCACTCACAGTACTTGGGACTAGGCTTTAGGGACGGAAATGGATTCTGTGAGGGGTTTCTTGTCTACGTCGCACAATCTGCCGTGCTCTCTCTTCTCGGACTTCGGGACGGAAATGCATTTTGTGTGGGGAGGGGGAGATTGGATTTGAGTTTTTGCTTTTCTAGAACCCTCCCCCTCTCCTGGCTTAGTCTTGGTAGGCTTAGTCCACCTTCTTGAAGGCAAGCTCCGCGCTTAGCCTCACTGAAGTAGTCTTTCCCCTAGACAGAGGTGTGTGGTCCGCTTCTGCAGAGGTAGCGCCACCTTCGCGCATTGAAACGTGTCACTAAGACGCTAGGAGCTAAGGACTTCTGACAGGCTCCACCAAATCTAACATGGCCCGCCCACCGTTCGATTTCTTGTCTGCGTCGCCGCGTTGATCTGCTATGCTCTCTCTACTCCTCCTTCTCTAGCGGTCTCCGCGACTCACATTACCTCTCATCTCCCTGTCTGCGTCTTGGACTTCTCCACAGTGTAGAGCAAAAAAGCTCGTACTTTCTTTCCTTTTTTCTCTACTCGCAGTTCACCTGCCATCCTTACTTTCATATTTGAGCGGATTTACCACATAAATTAATCCTGAATTTTCCCTTTAAGTGCCCTCTTTTAACTGTTAACTTTCCCCCCCCAGACCATTAGCGCCGCCTCTTATTTCGCTGTCTGCCTCTTAAAGGCAAAAGTCAGGCTCGCGTTTGGGCATTATGGTGATTGAAACTGACTATAGAGATGGGAAATGGAACGACAATGAATAAAAAACGAAAATGAATCGTCGACAAGGCCGAAAACGAAAGCCTCGCTCCCCCGGCAGTGAAGAAGGTCAGCTTGGGAGAGGAGCACGTACAAACGAGTTTTCCAGATATGCCAGCTATTCCCTCGGTTGATACGGCAATCATCTTAGCTGATTTCACTCGTTATGCCGGCCATGCGAACCCGGAAAGTGGGCGGAGGGAGCAGGGATAGGCGGCGGGAGCAGTAAATACATGGCCTGGGGCCTTATTACGGCTCCGTTCGCGATTCTGAGCATAGCAACGTCTTTGTCGGTGCGTGCCATGCACAGAAACGACAAAAGGGCTTGGTTTGGTCCAGTGAGCCTAACTTGTGGCTTTAAACTTCTACGCAACTCAGAGCAAAAGTTCCCATTTTCGTGTTTCTGATGACTTCTTCTCCCTTTTTTCTCCGTTTGCGGTCCACCTCACATCCCTACTTTCATAATCGAGAGGGATTATCACATCAGTTTGATCCTGGCCCTTGTCTTTGAGCATAGGAATCAGAAAAGAAAACATTACTCGTCAAAAAAACGAGACCATGTGTGAGTTTAAGTGCACAGAAAAAAAAGAAGCGAAAGGAGACTCACACTTTGTATATCACAAATGTGAAATGCGACGAGGCGTGCAGCAACAGCTCTCATCCATTCGTAGTTGGCTGAGTTCCAGGTGGTAGCTCCATCAGGAACACAACCGGAATCGATCGTGTCGGATGTCTGAAATTTATCCATCTTGGTTAGATTTTCCGAATCCCCAACATCCCTTGTTTCCAAATTATGCTTCTGTTCATTCCCTTTCTTCTTTTTTCAAAGTCAATATACTCAGCCTTTACTACATTGTTCAGCTTTGATACAGCATCTCATCGAAAGCGTAAATATGTTAGTGTCATCAACAATCTTTCAAAGAGTTCCCTTCCCCCCAATTCTAAAATCTCTTCCGTTCGTCATCTGATTTCACATAAAATTGATAAATTTCAGATTTTTAGGCTGGCTGTCAAGTGTAAGAGAAGGGAGAAGAGGCTTCATCGAAGGCGTGTTCCTCCTCATTTTCAACAGTACCTTACACCTACTAACTGAACTACGGGTTTTCGACTTAAAATGTGCTCGTAAAAGCTAGAAACTGCACAGTGGCAGTCATCGTATATATAGTTAGATTCACATCTAAACTAATAGATGCTACTTAGTGCTGCAAAAATGACGAAACGTCCCGGCGAAACGTCGCGGAAGAAGCAGCCCCCTTGTGATGATGTCATTAGGCCATTGCGCGGTCCATGGTAAATAGCAGTAGGAGTACAGGAAGACGAAAAAGGACGTCAACCAGAGAGAAACAAACAGTAGTGAAGGTGTATTTAGATCTCCCTAGTTGGGCCCTAATAACCTCGTTCCCATACGCTTCTGGTAGCATTGATGACTCGTACTGACTCCTCTAACATCCCTGCACCCCTTCTTCAGGTTAGCACATTCCAATCACATCAGCTGAATGTGGAGGGTGCCACATTTGGAAATTACCGCGAGAATAATACAATTTCATTTTCTTTCCCTGCAATGCACAGTTCTTGCTTCCCAGACTTGTTCTACTTCTTATGCTTTGGAGGCATTTCGAGCGACAGCAGGAAGGTTTATGGTATGCGAAAAGGTAGTTCTCGACCGGTCGGTACCTTGGCTGAGTAGAAGGAAGAGTTGAGGATCAACTGGTTGATTATACTCGTTTTACCGGATCCTCGACGACCTTCGATAATTGTCACTGGAATCTTGTCAACGACGGCAGCCTCATAGATCTCTCTGTAATGTACGAATAATAGTGTTATTGTGGGGATATGATGGGAAAGTTCCTGGACAATAACTGTCTCATAACTCATGAATATAGGATGAGTACGAGCAGGGATTCTTGTACTAAGTAAGAAATCAGAAACGATCATTAGCTCAGAGATATGAGAAGAGCACTAGTCAAAAAGGACAGCTCGGTATCTTCGCTCGGGAATTCCGTCGAACCTGCATTACTTTCTGGAGGTGCGGAAGCTCCGCCCACTAGATTGATAGCCCCGCCCACATGCCATCGTGCGGGTACACAAAGAGTAAGAGCACAGCTACTAAGCGAACTCAACGATTTGGGAGCAGAGAAATGATAAAGAAAAACAACAAGGTAAATAATGACACAAATACAAGCGCTGATTAGAACTCGGTAAAATGTTGGGCTCTTTGTTCGCTTGGGCATGAAACAGATATTGAGATGGAATTGGAGCTTTCAAGCCCGCCGAGCGAATTTAGCATGGAATTGGAGCTTTCAAGCCCGCCTAGTATAAATTTAGCCTAAGTGAGTATAAAGCCAGGGTAATGTAAGCCTGAGTAAGCAGGATAGTGCAGGAAACTGTACCTGAATGCCCATTCTCGACCAATGAAAGCCTCTTCGAGGTCGGCTTTTGATGAGAACTGATCCAAGTCGAACAATGGCTGCAATCGAGTTTCCACCACTAGCCGTTTCACTCCCGAGTCTACGGGCACACTCCGCTGGATACCGCTCACTGGACATCGTTTCCGTACAGAAGAGGTCGACATTACTGAAATGTTGCTGAATTTTGCCTTTTTTGAGAGCAGCAGAAATGAGAAGGTCAAGGTCAACTCAACGCTGTGCCACGAATAGCTGCAGGTGGCAAATTTTGTAATTTTCAAAGACGGGGACTTCTCAACTTTCAACATGTTGGCGGCCGCGCTTGTTTTCCCTGTCTGGCGTGTGAGACCGCGCGCTTTTCTGGCTACGTGATTGTGACACGACATCATGTCACGCTCCCTTGAGGACACCTTTTCTGGAAAACTCTTTGTTTTTCGTCTTTCATGCGCAGCAGGTGTCGGGTTTTATGATTTTGGCAACCTCAGCGATTCGAGCAATTTGCGAGCGTATAAAAGTGGCTAAATCTGATACGCCAGCAAGAGGGAACCTTCTTGGAATCAACTCTTCGTCCCTCAATCGTGGGTACAAGGTTTCTGAAACGATTTCAACAAATACGATGTGTTGTAACTGCTGCTTTTGGCCGCACTTCGCCTTGCGAGTATTTACAAAAATGCTGGGATGCCAAGAAAGCTTGCGCCAAAGACGGGGCTCGAACCCGCACCTCTCGCTTACCTGGCAAGGGCGCTACAACTTATGCTACGAGGGCACCATTATCCCAACTTCTGTAAGCTATGGTACGTATACCATGAAAAGCTGACTTGGGATGAAATGATGCCACGGTAACATAACTTGTAGCGCACTTGCCCGTTAAGCAAAAGGTGTGGGTTCGAACCACGTCTGGGGCGGAAATTTTGTTCACAACCTAATATTCTTGCGAAAAATTACAAAGTCGTTGTAGAGAGATGGGTGGATTGCAATCGAACACACAAATCCCATATCACTCACATACTAAAAGATTTGCGTGAGGCAAAGGCAAATTTTTATGCACGATACGGAAGGGCCGCAAGCAAATGTGCAAAACAAAGGGATCACATCTATTCGTCAGATTATTATTAACTTTATTTTTGATCTGTTTTTTTTTCAGTTCAGGCAAAAACGTGTGGTCAATGATCACTACTCATACTTTTTCGTTTCTAAAAAGTTCAATAACCCATTGACAATAATTTCTTTTGAGAGAACACGCTTTTCGTGACAGTGCCTAAGCATGGAGCACACACTACATGAAAGAGCTGCTTAGAAACTTCATAAACCAGCTCAAACGAGACTGTGACATGACATCATGTCACATGGTCCCAAGCGACAGAAGGAGTGTGGCATGGAATCATACCACACTGTCGCCAACGTGTTAAGGGCGTAGAGATCTTGTGATAAGAGTCAAGTTGTATTTGGCAAAAAAGTCATATTTCCACAAGTGCGTGAAGAAAAAAGTTTCCCAGGAATTGGTGAAAATGTCAAGAAGTCCAGGAAAATTTTGCTTTCGCCATTTTGGTAGGTTCATACGACCCTCCTATTCGATGGATAATCTAAGTGGAAGTGACTCAAGTCGTGCCAAATTCGCCAGTCAGGCTGCTCCGAAATAAGCTGTTCTGGGGTGGATGGGCGTAGTAATTTTAAAATAGTCTACTTTGCCACAATTCAATAGCTTTCCCTAACCTTTTGGGGATCGCCCGCTCTCGTCTCCCTACTAGAAAGTCTGGAACGGAAACATGGGGCAAATTTACGAGGTTTTCGGCAATGTAATCACTGTGTCGCGAGAATACCGCTCTAGGAACCTCCTACGCATCACTAAGCTTCGGCGCACCTTGTTCTCCATAAGGCCGATGTCAGACTTTGCGAATCGCTCGATGACATCGGCCTAAAAACCTTCATAATAGAAGCGTAATGCTATGCCTTCGAAATAGTAGTGCGGTTCGCTAGCTTGACTTGCTATCATGAGTTTCTTCTGAATGTTCAAAGTTTGTGAAGTTTCGGAATAGGGATATGTCAATTGGTAGCACTTTTGAGAGTTTGTATTTCTGTATAATTGTCAAGCGAATGAATAAATCAATTAAAATCAAAGTTTTGAAAGGAAAGTGTGAGCCATGGAAAGTCGTGTTTCCTAATGAAGCGAAGAAAGGTGGGGAAACAAGTCAATGTGACGTAATTAAGACTTACAGTAGTGAAAGTGCGTATGAACGATTTCTCGAACATTCTTCACATTGGACTGGAAAATCGATGACAAAGATTGCAACGAAAAAAAACTCGAAATAAAAAATCAGCCAAAAGATTTCGGTTTTATTGAAGAAATAAATGAGCGGAAAAACCTGAAGAAACGATTACACATAAAAACCTTGCAATTCAGAAGTGAGGTGAGTTATTCGTCGAGGTAGTTCGGGAAACACGACACTAGTCGGGGCAAATACGGCCCACAGTGGGGTCCTGCCACTCACCCCTTCCACTGCTCAAGGTCCTACTCTCGTCCTCCTCCCATCCTACCCTAATCGAATGGCCGGTAAGGAAGCGAAGAAGGAGGTATACATTCATCATCACAGAAAAACAGCCAAAGCTCCGAATTTTCCCGCCCATTTCCGTAAAATCCCCAAGGTTTTGCAAATTTTTACAATTATTTCCAAAGATTTTGATAAATCATTCAAGCCAAGAAAAAACAAATTCGTGGAAAGACAGTGAGGTGGAGCCTCCCTTTCGTTGGTGCCACTACGATAAGCAGAGCCGGTGGGGAACAATAGACTTGGAGAGAGAAGAGAGTATAGCGGACGAGTGAGACGCAGACGCGTAGCAGTGAGAATACCGTACGGTGGCTGGACCCCTAATAAAGCCCCAGCGGTGTTGCCACATGCTTTCAAGACGCAAGAGCGGCGCGTCTTCTATATCAGCTTGTGGACAGCTCTAATCTGCTCACTGTTGAAAATGATTCTCTTAGATTCACCGTGCAATGTAATTTTATCCACAAATTTCCTCTGTCTCATTTCCGCTCCAGCGTATCAATCACGAAATGCTCCTCCCGAGGTAAAGCTTGCCATTTTACTTTTTCTGTTTATTTAACCTCGACTGAAGGATGTAATCGAATCGATGTGGTGCACTAGGTAAAAAAGTAAGAGAACAGTGTTCTACAACAGTAGAAGTGAAGTAATCGAGCACTCAGAGCAGGAATCTATTTAGAGGCTTTCCGGGGCAGTTTAGATATTTCAAATGATAACTGACTACAATATTGAAATTAGGTCAAGGGAGGAGACTAAATCATAGCCAGTTGAAACGCAGTCAACCCCACTGCAGAACGTTGCATTGGGATCCGCTAGTGAAACTGTAGATGATAAGATTGCAGACGAAGCCTAACCTTCCACCGCAAAAACAAAGCAGAAGAGACAGCCTAAAACGCACTGAGCGAAGCCTTCCCTTTTGGTTTTAGTATTTTACGAGTTTACCGCGGAGAGATACTGAGCAGCCAGAGAAGGAGCAGACGACGATAAGGAGAGAGCAGAGGGACGAGTGAGGCACAGATTGACGCGGCAAAAAACCACTTCGAACTGAGGCGCTCATGTCCTATGGGGGGGGGGACATTTAAAGCAGGGCATTCAGAACCGCTGATTCCTGACACTAGGACTAAGCTCGGGAGAGAGAGCAGACGCCAGGTGAAACAAAAGTTGCTTTTAGAATCCCTTCCCCTACAATAAGGCTTAGTCTCAATTTCTATGAGTGACTTACTCACGTCAATGACCCCCCCCCCTAACGACATGAGCGCCCGAACTGAATAAACTCGAGCGCTCTGGAAAGGAGATTATGGTGAGAATGCCTTTAAAACCGCGTAACACATTTCCTTTTTGTTGAAAGTAGGACTAAGTTTAAGCAGTGAAGTAGAGACTCCAGAGTGCGGGAATAATTTTCCTTTTCTTCAAAGTTCCTTACCCTCACCAAGGTTGGCACTAGGGGCTGCCCTGTATCTTGCGATAGCGCCTAATCCGACTACACGCCATAGTCAGAGGAATAATGGACGCGTCCCTAAAATAGGAGGGTATTACCTAGAGCTGTCACTGGGGGAACAGGAACTTTAGGGGAAGAAAATTGTTCATGCGCTCTGGAGTCTCTTCTCTTTCCCTTCCTCCCCGCCTTTCATATCTTGTGATTAGGAAATCACTAAAAACTGAAATTTTCAATCTTTCAGTTTTGTAGACAAAATCACAATTCAAACAAAAGAGTATGAAAAAAATCACAAATAAAAAGCATTTTCATGATGGAATGGGACGAAAAAGTGAAGACTAAATACAAGCTTCAGTTCAACATGTCACCGAACTAACGAATTCGTAACAGAATGCTAAAATTGGAGCTTCGCGTGAAAAATCTTCTACCTGTTCCATTCCGAGCAAATCGATTCGATGTATTCAGCAGAGAAATCGTCGAATTA
>KZ345639.1:0-13388 GCA_002352805.1 Teladorsagia circumcincta
GATTCCTATTCTTCAATCCTCATAGCGGCCTAACAACAAAAGTCATTGAATCTGCATTTGCTGTGAGTTTACAGTTCAATCTATTCTTGCACTGAAAAATTTCGCTGATCGGCACCTTTTAGTCTTTCTTATTTCCCCTAGTACCACTGAAACGCTCTCTCACGACAGATGATTCATAACCCTATTCCATTTGAATCATGACTACTCCTCAACTGCACAGATTGGGCGATAGCTGTGTAAAAGCTCAAAACTTTTACGGGAGCTAACGGAGTCAAATCCAACTTATCTCCCCGAAGAACTTCAACATTGATTCCTATTTTATATTTCTTTTACGGTACACAGATTCTTGAGGTGGAAGCTTTATTCAACGTCGCGACGTTGCGACCAGATCGTTTGCCTCAAACGCCTAGTCGTCGCTCAGATTTGAAAAACGGCTTCTAGGTCCCCTACGCCTGCACTTCGTAACGTTCCTAACAACCCCTCGGACCAAAAATCCCGAACGAAGGGAATAAACTTACCCAGTTCATCACAGCAAGAGCGAAACACCTCCGCTTTATGTTACAGAAGTGGTTCTTCTGCTACTAGAAACACCCCTAGCTACAGCATAGGTCAGTTCATTGGTCCCCGGTGATTGCAGACCGATTGCTTGATCATATTGAAGAAATCGGGAATAAGGGTAGAATCGTGAATCGGCACGCACGGAAACATAAGGCTAGCAAGACATGAGTTTAGGCGCATTTCCATTTGAAATCAGCCTTTTTGATTGATTGTTATCTAGTTTCCTCGTCTAGTTATGATAAGTTGCTAGCTGGATGAGAGTATCCAACCTGAGGCTTACCTGCTACTTACCTGCTCCATTTTAATCAGCTTACCTGCTATTTTGATTAGGTCTATGGGTGCTTGAATGTGAATATGTGGTACCTGCTTCCTAGCCGGTCATAGTGAACGGTGTTCATTTTATCTTCAGAAACAGGCTGAACAGCTGAATGTCAGTAATTTCGTCCAAGCATTCTCCTCACTGCTTCTAAATTTTTTACCGCTACCATTTCAAAGTGTTACGATGAGGGAACCAGGGATGTTCGCACAGAATTTTTCGTGGTTCTAATTTTTGAGCAGATCTTCAGTGATACCCTGCATGAGCAGGTGCTAGTATCAGAATAAGAGAGTTTTTGTGCTACATTTTCAAAGATTAGGTTGTAGGCAACTTCAAAATTAGACTATCGGTGAAACATCCCATGTTCCAACTTCACGGTTTCTTTTTTCAAATCTTTATTATAAAGATCCTTAGCATCGCTTGGTCATCTTATGGTCAACGTCTCCCATCTAGCATAGGAGAAGGAAGGCAAGGATTTTTGAACGAAAGCTGGTAAAGGCACATTGTGGCTCGGGGGGGGGGGAGAGAACCAGTAACATCGCGTCAAGATCACGGGGACGTTCAGTTTTCAGACCGAAGCCTTCGAGAGGAAAAGGACCCCGGTGCGGGGCAACAATTTTCGTATCTTTCGAAGTTTGTCCCTGCTGCCTAGGCTTAGTCCCGGAGGCCTTTTTAAGATGGCCCACCCCCCGAGCCACATTGCGCTTGGAAAAAATTCAAGGCTAGTATATGGGGTATTGAGAATTTTCCGCACAACCTGATAGGTTAGTTGGAGTGAGACAAGCTTTTTTAAGGGTTGAGAGGTTGTGGATAACCTTACAGTCCCATCAAACTCAGGTGAACTCCTAGGTAATTCTTCAAACGGGTAGTGTTACTGTTTAGTTCAACTTTTACTAGTTGTAAGCTCTTCGAAGCACATTGACGGCCTCAACCATTGCTTGCTGTTTTGAAATTTCCTGTCACCTCTCTTCTTTCTTGTTCGTTTCCTATCAAACATTTTTTCTTCATTCTACCACTCATGAATTTTGTGCGCAACTTCGATTCATCTGAATAGAAACAAATTATTAAACGGATCAATGCAAAAAGTGGGCCGATTTGTATAATTCCAAAATCCCACTGACCATTGCTTTCATTTCAATTTCCGCGCTCTCCCTCTGTCACTCGAAACGTATTGAATCGCGTGCCATTCAGCATTATCTCTCCTATTGATTCGCTATTTCCATAAGTAGCAATGGCAAAACAGAAAAAGACAGGTAACAGGAACCAATTTTTGTTAGGTTTTTGTAAATAAATCCGATGTCTTGTGAATTGAAGAATTTTGCTCTGCACATCCGTTTTGCTTGGCGTTTTCTGTAAATGCAGAGAAGAAACGTCAGTATTCGAAATGCCACTGTTTCACTTTTCCTTTTTCCTTCTTTCATATCTCTAGCAATTTCCCAGCTTGCAGAATCTTCCTTCAGAGCTCACTTAATGACCTAATGCTGACACTTCTTTTTTGCGCGTGGTTGCAGTCATTCAAATCCTTGCGTCGGTTTTCGATTCGTTTATAATCTTCCTTTTCCAGAACACGCTGACGACATGAATGAAACTGGAGTTCGAGGAGCTCTGAACGGTGAGCGTAGATATTTTATTTTCCCTAATTTATATCCAAAATTTATTTACTGCAGGCGTCGATGAGCTAGTCACATTCCTCGGATCCGCATCATCGAACGATCGATTCGCTTTTTCGAAAAGGGCTAATGTCATTTTTGAATGCAGGTACGGATATTCCTTACTGACTTTCCAACCCAATTTACAAACTCCAACTCTTGACAAGTACTGAAATTCCACACCTAAGATTGCGCACAGCTTTAGAAGCAACGTTGGATAAGCAGCAGCCGAAAGCGATAGCTGCCTGGCGATTATTTGGGAAAAGTAAATAGAATTGGGGACGCTTCTTCACTAGATAACGTCTTATATTTTCGCATGTGAGCTACTAGCAGGAACAGCAGGATTGCGTTGGGATCGTTGATTCGATTGATTGATCAGTCGTCGGCATTTACGGTGGATCTTTGTCACATATTACTACTGCTGAGAATCCAGCTGCAAGGATATAAAAGAATTTTTTTGAATGCTAAAAAACTTCGAACTCAACCTGATTATGAAAGAATCAGTTTCAATTGGGCAGCGATAGAATTAATCTAGTTTTTTTTTTCTTCAGTGACCAGTAACAGCAAGGTACAAAGGAAGAAGATCAGCAAAATATGATCGGCGCAAGAATTTATCTTGCGCATGAAATCTTATTTCTCAAATTTTTGTTTTGCTTTGAGTGGAAAGCAGCAAGTGGAAAACAGGAAGCTAGCGTAGTCTCTGGGCATAATGCAACAATCTGCATGATGATTATGCTCATTATGGATGTTTTCTGGCTGAACATGACCCAGTAATGACTAATGGAGTTGCATTTGTTCTCTATTGGTCATTCACACTGAAAGATATGGCTCATTAGCAAATTTGTAATTCAGCAATAATTGTCTCGAGTTCAATAATGGGAATGACCCCTGAGATGAGGCCCTATTCAGATTCTGATGAATAGAGCGATTCAGTTTGAACTTGTAGAATGGGAGAGAATATGTTCGATTTCTCGAAGGTAGTCCCAGTGACGCAAGTTGTGCAGGAAAATGAATTTAGGCATTGCAGCTAGATAGGAGTATTTTTCATGGCTCTTTCAGGAGGATTCCATCGTTCACACTTTTTACTCTAGCTTCGAAGCATGGCCAAAGCAAACTTCAAACTTGATTCAAATCTCGTTTCTCTTGAATTCATTGCAGCAGTTACCTATCCTTCATGCTTCTTCGCTTTCCATACTGCTGGTGCAGAAACCCTTCACGCAGTGATTTTGATTCGTATATGATATATTATCCATTGAATAATTTGAATAGCCTTACAAATAATATTCAATTAGGTCCAATCTTGCACTAAGAAGCAAAGACGTCATTTCTTTTGAATAATATTTTCTCCGTAATGATTGAGCCATGCCAGCCAGCAATAAATAAATAAATAATGTAAAGAAATACTCAGGGACTAGTAGCCTTTTTTCAATATTAGACTCACTGTAGTGTATCGGCTTTATAAAGAAAAGTATATTGGGTTACTCACTGTAAACGTGATTCAAAAATTGCATTCATTTGCCACGTTGTTTGAGTTTCCAAAAAATCCCTCTGTTGAGGTGACTCTCTCTGATATTGCTACTATAAAATTGCTTATTTTTTCAGGACTTGCTTCACATTGTTTCGGAAAGCAGACGGCTTCATGCGACATGTGACGCGTTGCGATAGCAGTCGAGGCGCCGACGCTGAATCAGAGTCTGATCGACGATCATTGTACGTAACACAAGCTCCCGTCGCCCAACCGATGGGTAGAGTGTCCCGTGTGGTGCCGCTGAACAAGCCGATCGCAAATGGAATGGTACAATACCTTTTTTTTCAACTTCATCAACAACTTGAGTGACACTCGAGTTGAAAAGAAACCTTAATAGCGAACAACTTCGTCTTCCGATCAAAAATGATCGTCATTTTTTTTGTTACCGAGATCTGAAAACTCTAAACAAGTAATATTCATCTACTACTTGAACTGGACATTACCTCTGGTGTGGCAGTTCTCAGTTCAGCTCCAGGATGGATAAATAGAATACGTGGGCGTGCAATCCTTAAAGGAAAATTGTAGCGTTGCGGGCGCCATGACGGACTGCGCCTTGCGAATTTTGGGGTCTTGCTGAGTAGATCTCTACCGCTGCAATCATGTCCATATTGAGAAATTTCTAGTCGAGTTTCTCCAGCATGCGTCCCACTAAAAAAGACTTCCACGCGGCATTTGCGTCTGAAACAAGGTTCTCTTTATGGAAGCTGCAGGTGTTATGCATAAGAACTAGGCGTGAAGTTTTCAGCGAACGTATTGGAGACATTGTTGGTTCGAAGGTGGCATTCGTAGTGGGCAGTGACCCGGGAAAGAGCTTGACCAGTGGCATTTTTTGGAATTTCGTTTGACGGTTACCGATTATGGTGCCCTTGTCTACATAAGGGCGATGTCAGACTTTGCGAATTCGGCGAGTAGTTGGGTACGAGCAATGCTCCAGCGGTTCAAACTATGTACCAGCGGTTCGAAAGATGTATCAGGGACTGACGTTTTTGAGGTCACGGGTCTGGGCTCCCGTAGCGGGCCTAGAATTCCCTAGTGGGGTTTTAGACCCACCACTTTCAAACACTACCGAACCGCTAATGCATCGCTCCTACTAGCGGTTCGCTAGCGAATTACAGGATAGTCGCAAAGTCTGACATCGGCTTGAGGCTGGTGTCAGAGTTCATGATCCTTCGCGTGACGGATCGCAAGAATCGCAATTGCTCGGTCAATACTGCGAGGTGCTTTCTAATAGCGCCGCCATTTATGCTTGATTGAATGACTACAGTTCTTGATTCTACTTGTTTCGTATTCACTGTTTCAAATATCCAAATGGAACTCATGCGGTTTCTGCAACCCGCGCGACGGATCGCGGACACCGACACCAGCCTAATGTATGGGAAGTTGTAGGGGTGTGTCCTACCATTTTTGTTAGTAACTTTACCCAGGATATCTTAGAAGGAAAACTTCGAAGAAAAAATCTGCAGTACATCCATTTCAATCTGTAATAGAATCTCTGGTTTCACACAACCCATTGTTGCAAAAGCATCACTCAAATAAAAAATGTATCCAACGTGTGGCAGCTTTAACGTTCTTTCAAACCAGTGATTGTCTTCAGGCATCCCCAAAGAGTGCTACGGCTCCAGCGCTGCAACAAGTAACAACTATGAAGCCGGCGGTAGTAAAAGCGGTAAGATTTATCTTCGCATAAGAAATTATTTTAGCACTTGCAGAACATGTTAGGATTTATTATAATTTAGGGATAGAGTGCTGTTTGTGTTTGTGTAATGTGCACTCATTTAATCCAGGGTTTGGAAAAAATTGGAAAAATTTCCTTTCTTGAGCAGAGAAGATGTGGTTCCTGTCAGCGATTGCTCTACATATATGTTTTTTATAGAAAGTTGGTCGTCCGTCCAAGGCAGATAAAGCGAGAATGGCTATGCTCTCCGTCAAAACAGCAGATACTGTTATGGTGAGTATTCCTTTGCCTATCGAGAAAAAAAATTTGAAGCCTTGAAAAGAAAGCGGATAAATAGAAAATGGAAAGAAGAACAAATCTGATCTTCGTTTGTCATAAGCCTTTGTTGCAGCCAACTCCAACTCCGCCAACAATTGTAATGGCTAGCGGTAACGACACCAATACATCTCCTTCGGTTCGTTTTCGTTATTACATACATGCGTGCATTCCGTACAGGAAGTGCGCGAAAAACAGAAAACAAGCCTTATGCTGTTGTAAATCTCATCTTATTTTATTCTTGCGTATAGCATGTATCCCAGCCACTGAAGTGATTGATTATCTTGATCTCATCGTGTGTATTACTCTGGGTCATTAACTCTTTCATACACATAATACGCTTCGTCTTATTTCTATGAAAGGGTTCAAGCTGAACTTGTAAACTGTTATCCTTTATTCAGGAGGCCTATTAGGGGAAGGTTTTCAATCGCCTCAGCTTTTTGAGGTGAGATTTAGATTTTTTGCTTCAGCGTGCACCAAAACGGAGCTACAACCGCAAAATTGCTCCCGTACTGACTCCTCAGAAGATTCAGAAGACTGATAACGATGTCGGCGGTGAAGAGGTTATCAGCGTGTCGTCGAAGTCTGCTAAATCTGAGGTAAACCATATATTTTTTGTTCGATTTTCGAATAATTTTCCTTCTCAATAAATCCACCGACACGGCTTTCATTCCATGTTCCCCATCAAGGATATGTATAGCCCAATTCTTGGTTGGACTGTATACACTACCTTGATGGGACTAGCAAGTGAGTAGCGCACTGTGCTAAATTTTTGTACGGATTGGACGCTTGTACGACTGCTAAGTATCCCTTTTGCTTGTTCCTCAAAATAATTGAGATTTAAAGTGAGACATTGTGTGGAGACGTAGCGGAAACATGGTTTGATTTTTAATTATCCGTTCTAATGCTTTTCCATGAGTTATAAGATGTTTTGCATCCTACCTTTTGTTACCCATGCGAATATCCTCCGTAAGTTTTCAATCATTGTTGATGGTCTGCCGGTATGTGCAAATGGTCAATCACAAAATCTACTGATCGTCCATAATATGCTTCTGGTTTTAAATTCTGTGAACCAGTAAGCCCTTTCTTCTTAATGTTAGATTGATTACAAGAGTTTCTTAGTCATAAACAATTATAATCTCAATGGTGTTGTGATGTGAGGTTCTGTTCCCTTGCTGTTGAAGTACAAATCACAGCAAACATCAACCTGTTCGTTAGAGAATCAGGCTGAGTACACATAAAGCAGAGGCATCGCGCTAACCGTTTTACCTTCTACCTGCAACTCACGCTACAGAACGAGTTTTTCCAATTTGAAAGTGTGACTTGTTGAGCTTTGGAATTCCCAACTAACTGATCCATGTCTTCTCCAACACAAAAAATTACCTTATTGTTCATGAAGGTTGTAGACTGCAGTGTTTATGATCTAAAACTTTTACTCGTTTTTTTTTATTTTCAGTAATGATTATCTAATGATTTACTTTAATGTTGTGATTTCAGTTTGATCTGGGTGGTGAAATTCGTCCATCACGTATGCGTAAAACGCCTAAATGGCTTGAGGACGGCGCCTTCCTCGCATAAGTTGCCGGTTTTCTTCACCATCGCGTGCAGGTGAGCACGTATCCATTGTTTACATTAATATCTAACTAGAACTCGTTTCGTTATCTTAATCACTCTAAAACGCGACGCTTTCACGTATTGTACCTACAGTCCATATCCCGAAGCTAGGGTAGGCGTGCAAGCGGAAGTGACGTGGCTGCTGCTGCACTTGATAGCAGTTGCGTGGATAAGTTGTTGCCAGCATTCTTCGCTGATATCCAGCAATGTGTGTTGGAAGCAGCTTATCCACGCAACTTCTATCAAGTGCGGCAGCAGGCACTTCACTTCCGCTTACACGCCTACCCTAGCTTCGGGATATGAGCTGTATATCGTTGCACTTCTTTAACGGAGCTAGTGGAACTTTGAGAACAGTAATAATAGCAGTGAGTATTATGATTTTCCATAGTCACGGTTTTCAATTATATTTACTTTGTGGTCATCCAGTGCAACTCTGCTTTCATACTTGGTGCGGGTGTGGTTCACTAGTACAGAAGGCGACTTTTCCGCTTTCCGCGCACGGAACCTTTTTCGCTGTGGGACTCCAGCTCCATCACTGCTCAAGAGTTTCGCGCGCGAAAAGCGGAAAAGTCGCCTTCTGTCCTAGTGAACCACATCCACCTGGTACCGGCTGTGTGGGACGTGTGGAATGTGTGAAAAGTACCAGTGTAGAATGATCGGGCGTGATGTTTAGCGCGCACTCAGGATGTTCGATCAAAGAAGCACCCCTTTGCAATCAGACGCCATACCTGAGCAAAGCATGACCTCAGTCTAAAAGCAGGCTTTGGTAAAAGAAAACACGAAAAAATTGGTAAAAAAGAAATCTTCACCCCATGTCTTCTCCGTGCCTGAGCTTGATCTACAAAGAAAGTTTATAGGGCCTCAGTGATTCCTTAGTGAACGCTTCTATCACCCTATAACAGTTGTAGCCGGCGCAACTACGACATATGTGTACGTTGCTTCGACGGCAAAATGAATTAGTGATAGTTTTCCTCAATGATTACTATTATCTTATCGAGCACATTTTTCCGGAGATGAATGCGTGAAACCTCAATTTGACTAATTATAACCTCTCAAAAGCGAAAGTTCTTGGAGAGTTCCAAACGATTTTCCGCCTAAGATTAAATAATAGAAAAGTGAATATTTTCAAATTTGTTTTTATGAGTTCCACTCTTTTTCTTCTTTATGTTGAAACCATTTCCGAGAAAATGCCATGCGCGCATTCCTACTTAGGATGTGGTGCTAGGGAGCACGGGGTACCGGACAGGAGGTCCGTCGCGCGGCGAGATGGCAGAGACGCAGACGAGTCAGTGAACGAGTCGCGTGCTGTGTGGGGTGGAACGTACTATAGCATATTTCATTTAACTTCACGCGAAGTCACTACAATAAGCGTTGCGATTGGTCCGCTGGTCCGTCTGCGTCTCTGCCTTCTCGTCGCCAACGGGCCTCCTGTCGGACACCCGAGTACGTGACCACTTGAACTTTCTCCCATGTTTTCTGCTGCCAATAGCTAAAACACAGACAATAAGAGGAAGCCGCCTGGCTTGGGTTCAAATTCCATGGAAACAGGTGATGTCCTTAAGCAACAGTCTCAGCAGGGTCGAAGTGGGCGAGGCGTACAGAGGCTTACCTTTTCTTGCCAGCCGTAGAGATTCGTTCACGATCACGATTTGAATCGTGAATCGACTTCATAAAGTTCTTGTGGTTCCAAAACGATCACAAAGTCGATTCACGATGCAAATCGTAATCGTGAACAAATCTCCACTGCTGTCAAGAAGAGGTGCGCTCCTGTACGCCACGCCCACTTCGACCTTGCTGAGACTGTTGCTTTAAGGCTAAGCTTTAGAGGGGAGGGGCTCCGGGATGGGTGTGTCAGTTATTGTGCAGCAAAAGTAGGGTGTGTAAAATCACAGTCTTGAGCCGCCTTCACGCGAGAGAGCGCAGACAAGAGCATCAAACTGAAGTGGTTTGAAGGACCAAGTTAGTTGAGTATTGAAAGACAAGTGGTTGCGACACCAAGCACGGAATCCTTGGCTTTTGCAGTGCAACCAGTTAAAGGCACGCTCCAAGATTAGGCACGCCCACCTGTTCCATCCCCAAGAGTAGTAGAAAGGCGGACCACGGTTTATATCGCGCCCCCTCTGTGGCTTGCAAAGGCGATAGAAGCTCGCTCGACCCGCAATCCACACCTTGGCCCGCAAGTCCCCCTTCCGCGCGACTGCCATGTGAAGCTGCAAGGAGAGCGCGGGCCCAGTTGCAGCCCGATTGCATTGCGGGAATTTCATGACATCTAATTCTTCTGGGGATAGAGAACCAGGTGGCAAGCTGAACGAACCTCCTTCGTGTTCTCGAATACCAGGGACAAGGATAAGAGAGCTCATGGCTTGTGATCGACTCATTTAAAAAATTTTTGTAATAAGTAACGGCGAAGTATGAAGGCACTCCTGCGATGCTTTAATATTCTAGCCTGCAGTGGGCCAAGCAAATGGTTTCAAATTAGGGGATGGACGTCCTTGCCTAGGCCTAAGGGTGGAGGAGCCCCAGGGTGGTTGACCAGACTCCGAAAATTGCCCAGAATCTGAGCAGGGGTTGCAAGACCTCTGTCAAACAAAAGCTGAGGCTGTATGGAAAAGCGCATTTTTCGGTAGTACCAAGACCAAGTCTTTCGTAGGAATTTACAAAAGCAGGTGGTGTAATAGTTTGCATGTGTGATAGCTTCTCAAATTGCACGAGATCTTCCAATTATTGATATTGTAGGCTTGATTTAATTAGGACTCAATCAATCGATTCCGGGCGGGAAAATGCCTTCAAAAGTTGTTCCTTACCAGAAACGGTACCTACCGGTTCTAAAGGAAGCCACAGAGGCAATCTCACTACCCTCCCTCTTGTACGCGGGGATGTTATCAGGACGCCTTCTGATGTCTCTCCACCAATGGCATATCTAACTGCTTTTCACCTTCCAACCATAGCAGCCACTGGTTTCGATGCGAACAACCGCTTGAAGGGGTTCATTTTACCCGAATATTTTATAGTTCACGCTATCCTACCAACAGTATCAAGCTATAATAGCAGGTAACTTACAGTCGAGTAAAAAAAACAAAGGCTCCTGTTTTCAGACGTTCGACATCATTCCTATGCATGTCATACATGCCCGTTTTATAATTGTTTTTTGTTTGATACTTTACTATATGTTTTAAGTGGGCTAGTTTTGATGTACGTAGTAACCACAACATGTGGTAATTTCCTTCCCAGAAGAAGTTATGCGTGACATTTGCAGTCACATGGACAGTTGTTTACTTCTCAGAAGTTTGAGGTTTTTTTTAATGATAGACGCACTATGCCATTTCGCTTTTCTTTTTGTTGTACTCTTTTGAGTAATTGATGATGTCACACTTGCAATATTATTCTCTCCTATGGTAATCAATCTGTAGTTAGTTGTTTTTGAATGGATCCTCAATAAGTATCTCAGTCATTATTGTGGTTATCTTAAACTGTGCCGTTTTGAGAAGTGTTCATGATTGCAATCTGAATAAATTTGTGTCAGTTTCATGTAGCGATCTGGGGACGATTTCAAGAACTTGATCGTAGGACGGAACATAACAGCCTGCAACTTAAAGGCAGAGTTTATGATGAAAAGACGGCTGATTAGAAATTAGTTGAAATTAGAAATTGGAGGTTAGTGATGCAGGGATGAAGAAAAAATAATCTAAACGGTCTAGAATTTGAGAAACTGGATCACCTCTTACCTATGAATCTGCGCATTAGGTGACTGTGATGAGATCAACGCTAGCACTCTGCTAAACGGACAGGTTCAGACGCTGATGGACCAGCCAATCGGTGGGAGTGCAGTGGAGCCGGTGCGGCCCTGCTAGGCCGTTGAGGGCATACTCGTCGCTGAAAAACGCGTGTCGTCAGAAGGGGAAATACACCATCATAGGGACCCGCCTACCTTTTCTTTGGGTACATTTTCCATCTACGGACTCCGTATAGAATCCTCCCTCAACCTCATCTCAAAGTCGTCAGGGCTGGTTCGGCTTCCGATGGCAACCAAAAGGAACATCAAGCAACATCATTCGTGATTGATAGCAGAGGGGGTCGTATTTGGCGAATGGAATGGGGTCGTAAGCCCAAGGACCAGCCACAGGATTTGAGGTCCAATGCATAGCAAAGTGGCCAAGGAGTACAGTCTTTTGAATATCACTGCGAGTACTGACCACAGACGGGCACATGGCGCATTTAAAAGGACGAGTCAGGCCGTGATTGGGCATTAAGGCGTCTGAAACTGAGTGTAGAGATCCGTAATGGAAGGCAGTTGGGAAAAAACGAAAGGAAGCCGTTGACAGGGCCGTTAACGGAGTCCACTACCCCACCAGCAGTGAAGGAAGCTGGCTTGGAAGAGAGGCACGTCCAAACGAGTTTTACGAACATGCCAGCCGTTCCATCGATGATACGGCACTCAACCCAGCTGCTTTAATACGTTATGCCAGCCACGCACCGCTTTCGGAGGTGGGCGGTTGGAGCGCGGATAGGAGGCGGGAGCGCTAAATAGGCGCGAGCCCTGGTGCCTCATTAGGCGCCGTTCAGGATTCTGAGCATGGCAACGTCTCTGTGGGTGCGTAGCCATGCACAGAGACGACTAAAGGGGTTGCTTTGGCCTACTAAGCCTGACTCGTGGCTTTAAAGCAGGACCGCTTACTAGAACACGCAATGTCCCAATGGCGAAAGCAATCAAATTCCTTCTGGAAAATTCTGATGCTTTGACCAAAGTGTAGCAAAGTGTAGCAAATTTGGCGTATTGACTTCTCGAGTTCTAACTGGAAATTCTGCCGAAAGAAAAGCTTTCAAATCTGAAGCTTCCAGAGAGGCCAACGCATGTTATAAAGCACTGATAGTGAAGATTTTAATGGTTTTAAAGCTCCCCATTGTACAAGTTTCAACAAAACGTATGGGCACTTCAATGGTGAAAAAGCCACGCTTCAAGAAAACGCCCCAAAATGCCCCACAGGAAAAAGCCGCACAACGGAACTACATACATGTTTCTTGGAAGAATAATCTTTCAACAAAGTTTCAATATTTTTTAGAGAGTATAACCTTATGATTTCTATTTCGCCCTAGAGCCTTACAAAAGATTGATTATAAAGGAAGTCATAAACGTTTTATCGTTGAAAACTCGCGCGCTCACGAAAACGGACAAAAAAGGAACAACGGGCCTTTTTCCGGGAGAGTGAACTTTGGAGAAAACTGGTGCGTTTGAAAGTGCTAATATTCAAGTCCCTTATTAGCCTTGGATATCTGAAAAAAAGTTGATTACGAAGGAAGTTATGAAAATTTTACAAGATTGCTGGGTTGTGAACAGAACTTTTGCCCCAAACGGGACCCGAACCCGCACTTTTTGCTGTCCGGGTGAGTGCGCTGCAAGTTACGCTACCGGGCACCGACCCGAGCAGCAAAAGGTGCTGGTTCGAGTCCCGTCTGGGCGAAAGTTTTGTTCACAATCCAGCATTCTTGTGAAACATTCGCAAGGCGACCTGCGGCTAAAAATAGCAGTTAACAATCAAAAAGAAGTTATGAACGTTGAATGTTGAAGACTCCCATGTGCGCAAGAAAAGAACAACGGGATGATTTTTTGAGGATTTGAGCATTGGCAACAGTTCAAACACTTTTTAGAAAAAAAAGGTGATTTGTATTTCCGAAATTTCTGTATCCCATGAGAACTCAATTGAAGAAAGATATAACTTTTTCTGTATCCCATGA
>KZ345639.1:39596-50153 GCA_002352805.1 Teladorsagia circumcincta
TTTAAGGATAGAGCGGGAGAAGCTCTCCAAAATATTATTCACATCAATAGCGATCTCTTTGAATTTCAAGAAAAATCAAGCATTCGTCAAATAGAAAAGTTGGAAAATGAATAAGTGAGGAGAAAAGCAAAAAGCGCCATCGAAACACTGGGATTTTCCTTGCGAGGACGGTAACGGTATGACGGAGAGACATAGCGCTGCAAAGGGAGGGAAAAACGAGAGAGCATGTTGTACACCAGAAAGTGTAGACGCCACGCAGAGTCTCCACTTGGAATCGTCGTAACGACATTTTGAAAGCGACTGCGCCTACACAACGACTTGTAGGAGCGATACTTCAGCTGATAAATAAGTCAGTATTTTATCCTCCGAGACAGGTCTGATACTAACAAACCGACCCCGGAGAGATGCTTTCGGGGCGCTCGATTTGTGCCGGGCTTGTCTGGAGGAAAGGTTGGCTAACGGCTTGGTTACCCGGAGGGCGTACGAAAAAAAAACTAAATCGACTCAATTTCAGATTTCTTTTTTGTCATCCAGTCAACAGCAACCTGCAATGTATGGCAAAACTTCGTGCAGGAGCCTCTTGCGTTGGATTTGAAAACACACCTATCTGCTATGAGGGACAATGCGTTGCTGGCCGATGCGTAAAGAACGAAGTGGATCATGAAAAAACCTCCAGTACAAAAGCATTCATGTGAATTCAGACCAGCCTGCTCAGCTGGATCTAGACGACCTTGAATAGGGAAAAGCAATATGGCATTTGAATGTCTGGAGATACTATATTAACTTCGGCGAAGTCATTTGTAGGCAAAAGATCCTCTCAGATGGGAATCGCTTTGCTAATCCCCAAATTGAAGGTAATTGACTATTTCGGAAATATACAAGTAGAGAGGCTGCAATTTTTCTCTGCTATAAGGCATGGTGTTCATGGTAAAATAGTCGTCATATTTAGTAGTTTTGATGGGACCCGACAGGAGGGCCATCGCGCAGTGGGGAAGCGGAAACGTGTAATTTATTTCGGAAGACGAGAAGAGCGTCGCATGCAGATCACACACCACAAGTGACGACGGCCGAGAAAAACGTGGCTTTTTATTCTTGCCGTCGTCACTTGTGGTATGTGGTCTGCACTCGACGCTCTTCTCTTTTTCCGATATGCAGAGTGGACTGGTCAACGGATGAGTCGCAGCGCGTATTGTGGATTTTGCGTCAAGATCAATAGAATGCACTATTGTACGACCCACATCGCTCAGCACGCGCTGCGACTCACCCGCTGACCTGTCCGCGTAACTGCCTTCTTGACGAGCCTCCTGTCGGGTACCCGTTCTGATGTAAGAGAGGTATATTGAAAAAAGCCTTCCATTGCAATTTTTGAAGCCCAAGGTAGAGATGGCCACTTGTGCAGAGAATAAAAAAGTGCTTCTAGAATCGGCCACGAACTCGAGAAATAGGGCCCTTGTTTGCCCGTTGATTTCGCGGCCTTTGTCCCAAATGTGCCACAGCCACGTTTTACCCTTACAGCCATACTTCCACTAAAATGCAGGTTTAAAGGAGAAGTTTACGATAAGGACGAAGTTCAGAGAAGAAAAAGCTTACCAAGTGGAGCGGACCTCCTAACGGTGTGGACCGCAATTCGCATGTAAGGATTTGCCCCTATCTAGCATGGCCTTCCCAGCGGCCCTATTAGCGCACTACCCGCGCGCCCCACCCCCTTACTGTCTGACCTTCTAGCCGTTTAGCAGAGAGAGCGTTAGCGTTGAAAAGCGTAGCACCGATGAAAGTCGCATGAATGCGCCAATCAGGGCAAGGAAGGGGCCATTTCTTGGGTTCCAGGCCGTTTTTCATAGTTTTTATTTATCCCTGCACCATTCACCACCTCTACCTTCTTTTCTAATGAGCTGCCTTTTCATCGTAAAATCTGCTTTCATTGCACCCCAACCATGCCGTTGAAATACTAGCACCAACGTTAGCTTACTGTATCTCTTTTCTTCTCTTCGCACACTATCCCTTGCAGCCGAGCGCGGCGACCAAAGCTCGGCTGCGTGTCCGCCAAGTATGGCATAGCCGATTCTTCACACATTCCCCGTACACCTTTCAGCCTGATCTCCGTATTCAAGCTTAGTTGTCAGTTGTCTGGAATCACTCCCAGTAATGCTCACTTGTGCAACTTTCAGTCCTTCAGGGTGTTCTTATACAAATGGAATTTGTACTGCCTTTAAAGATCACTCTAGTCTTTTCTCTATTGCATTGATAAACAACATTTACTGCATAAATTATTCAAATAACTTTTATCACGACTAAAACTTCATGTATTGACAGTGAATCAACGTGATTGTTCAACAAGACAGTGTGAGACAATCAGACAAAGAATAAATTAAAGTCGATTTAAAGTACAGTGTTTGGACAACCTCGCACACGACAAATAAATTAACTTGACCACGTATCTCTGTGCAGGAAAAGTTACGCTCTAGATGCTTCTTATTATTCCTTACGATATGGCGGCATTAAGCACGTCACGTGCGAGCTAATAAATTTGAATAGTAGAAACTGCTCTTTTTTGAAAAAGTCACTTTTAGGCGAAAAGCGCCGAAAGAAGGAAAGGCAAAAGAGCCTTCAAATTTGTGCCTACTAATACAATTTTCTAGCATCCTGAACGAAACCTAACAAAAAGCTATCTGAAACTCACTCTTAAACTTACAAATCTTAGCACATAAAATTCAAAAAAAGGAAAAACTACCACGGATCCGCTATAGGACCTCTCTTTGAACATTCAAATTAATTATACTCGTTTTCGTAATCTGAACATGGCACCTTCGAGCGCTCGTTGTGCCCTGCTGGCCATCTGAAACAAAAACGATAAGTACCATGAAAAAAGAAGATGAGAAAAAGGTGAAAAAAATTCAACTGACATAGTAAAATAGAGCTAAGTATCCGAAGACACCACAAGCTATGATCAAATCAAAAACAGCCGGTTTCACTCGCTCTGCTAAAAGGCGATCAGAAGTTCCAGGCCATATTTGCACTTCATGCATTGAGACAGGTGACACTGTGACCTGAAATCGTCACGATTGTTTCCACTTGCTTTGAAGCTTGAAATCTTTGTCTCACCTTCGCATGATTCCCCACAGCAACTGCTAAATTAGCTGCACACGCAATAGTTGCTGCTTCATCTGCGACTGGTCGCGGTCGCGAGGCGAAAAGACGCATAGCATGGGCTAATCGTTGGCGATCGACAGCATCACGTGATAAAACAGAGGTATCAGCAGACACACGAGGATCATTGGAGTAACCGCCTTCCGGTAACGAAAGCATGTGTCCGAGTACAGCCTCGGCAATAGTTCTGAAACTGGTGCAAAATTTGGATATGCAGAAAGGATGAAATCTTTTTCTTCACTAAATCCTTCAGTATAAAGCCACTGTCGGTCAACTATTGGATCCACCATGAGAGGTGAAAGTGGAGAAGCGCCACTAGCAAACAACAAAACAAGCTCTTCAAATTTGCTCCTTACGTCACCTTTTTTCCACCCCAACACCTCTTATTGACACCACATGGCGTTTCCATCGTGCTCGAAGTCTTGTAAAACTACAAGCTCATATCATCGTCATACACCTTACCATATTGAACAGAACCACTTCATTACGATTTTTAGAGCCCAGTTAAACGTGAACCCAATCTATACCATGTGGATGACTACAACAATACTAAGTAGGCGGGGGTCACGATGAAAAGGCAGCCTACTGGAAATCGCGAGAGGTGGCCAGTGGTGCAAAAAAGCAGAAAAATTCTTGGGTAACGACCCAGAACTCGGAGAATAGAGTTCCTTCATTTACGATTGATTTCCGCAATGATACGATTCCATCAGTGTCTCTTTTTTAACGCTGACGTCCTCTTTGCTGAGTGGCTAGAGGCTGACACTGACAAGGGAATGCTTCGAACTTCCCATGGAACTTTGAAAGAAGACCTGTTTAGATCGATAGTCTTGTACGCTGAATTCAAGTGAGGACACCAAAACTGCTACGCGAACTTCCTAGGAAAGTTTGAAGCCTTCAAAGTTGGCAGAAAGTGGACGCCATTTCATGAGGACAGCTAACCCAGGGCGAGCCGTGGTGGTGGTGACGCAGTGGTAAAGCTCTCGTTCTGCAGCCGGGTGGTCGTGGGTTTGCTCCCCACCGGGGCGGAAATTTTTGCACATCCTTTTTCACGTCCAGTAAGGGTTGTTATTCCAATTCTTCACTTTCATTTGAACAGGCACCCTATTTGAGCGGGTATTCAAACGTTTGACGCGGGAGCTCAAACGACCTTGCTGACATGTTATCGATTCATCTTCATTAACTGCCTTTTTCCACTGTGAATGTAGTTTTCATACTTTGCGCTGAATTCGGGTCGCTTGAGGACAACGAAACTTCAAATCGCGAAGAAAGAAAGCTCACAGCAAAGTTTGTTTGCTGCGAGCAAAACGCTTATTCCTTCAAAATGTAGAATCAATGTTTATGGACAAGCTACTTCACCTTCGCGGAGCATAGATGAAAGGCGTAAGTAGTAGTCGTTACCAGGTCCCAATGGCATAGATGTGAAAAACTGAAATAACAACCCTTACTGGACATGAAAAAGGATGTGCAAATACTTCCGCCCCGGTGGGGGAGCAAACCCACGATAACCCGGCTGCAGAGCAAGAGCTCGACCACTGCGCCACCGCCACCACAACTTGCCAGGGGTTAGCTGTCCTCATGAAATGGCGTCCGCTTTCTGCCAACTTTGAAGGCCTCAAACTTTCCTAGGAAGTTCGCGTAGCAGTTTTAGTGTCCTCACTTGAATTCAGCGTTCAAGACTCTATCGATCTACCCAGGTCTTCTTTCAAATTTCCATGGGAAGTTCGAAGCATTCCCTTGTGAGAGATGGGCGTATCGTGGCATAGCCCAGTGTAGGCGACAGAGGTGGTCAGTGGTGCAGATCTCGGAGCAAGATCGATATACATCGCTGCGAACTGCGTGTCGGTTCGCACCATCAGTGGGTGGGTCTGTCTGTCCTTCCACTAGCTAGGTTTCCCCTTTCTGATCCCCACGCTTATCGTGTAGCCCTCCCCCTCCCCCCCCCCTTCCCAAAAAGCAGGAATTGTCAGCTATACAGAATGTATGAGCTGACCGAATATTCTTCTCCAATGCGTCCAAACTGATTCGACTCGTTGTATCCAACATTGATTTTCTTATTGGGTTATCATGGCTGGATAGACGAGAGAGGGTGACTGCTGGAAGACGTTTGATATTGAATCTGAAAATTAGACTTGAGCTGGAAGAAACCGGACTTGATTTTACAAAATACCAAAATAATTTCGCAATGCAGTAAAGTATCAGTAAAGCAAATAACACTCAATAACAAGGCTTATAGCCATTATTCGTGGATCTCTGATCTTTTAATTTTTTCATACTGCAAAAGACATCAAGACCGTCCGCGGCCCGCTGTGTTTAATTCACGCACAACATTTTTGTAGAGTAAATCACTGAGACTAACTCACTTCTCGTGCTCCCATGCAGACGGCTGATTCATGCTAATTTTCTTTGTGACAAGCTCTACGCTTTGGTTGGGCGCAGCAAGACGAAGTCGGCGAAGGAGGCGATCTGTAATAAGTATTTCCTGAACAAAGCTGTTCTTTCACGCTATCTCTTGTTGTAAGATTTCCATCACAACAGAACCACTTGATCCACAACGGCTCTTGAAAAGACCAAGGGCTGCTTTTAGGTCATCTCATTTTTTGCGAAGCTCCATCTACAAAGCAAGGTCATCAGGTCAATCATTTGGAGTGGCGTGTGCTTCGATATGTGTGTGATGTTCATCCTTATTCTGACCTTCGATGAGTAGGAGCTAGGTACAGCGAAATCATGGAAAGGTAGGAGATTGAGTGCATGGGCACAATGCTCCACAGAGACGAGGTCAAGGTTAGCATTCTTGAGCACACGTTTCTTTGATTCTTTACGGTGTACTTCGTGAGGAGTCACAGCATGACGGTTCTATTCAGTTATTTCGCCTATATGCTCCCCATTCTTCTTGGAAAGACACAAGTTTCGATTCGCCACACTCCTAGTATTTCATAAAAGATACGGTAGCGGATGGAGTTTTGAATTCACCAAAATGCGTACTCTCGTATAAAGAATACATATGAATTGGTGTCAGAGAAGAACGGGTCAAAAACTGGAGCTTTTGATCAATTCTGCAGTGTACACAAATGTAAAGCATGTGAATAAAAGTGCCTATCCATTACTTCACCGACCACTGATGGTGCCGCTACTTCGAACACGGAATTTCAAAGTAAAGTGAAGGATAACACAATGGGCCTTTGGATCTCCGTCCAGCGGTCTTTCCACTTGATATCGAGTTTGAACTTCGGGGTCTGAAACGCACATCGATGCAAACCTCTTCCCAGACAACCGGGATCGCCTGTTATTCCTGGTCAAAAGCCAATAATTATGATTCATGCATCATGGGATGACCGCTCAGATGCTTGTATACTAATGTGAGATCAGTCTCTAAGAACAAGGACTTCGTGAAGATTTTGCTGACCGATGATTACGATATTTTTGTCTTCTCAGAGACATGGCTGAAACCAAGTCACGTATTAGCCGGCTTACTGGGTACAGTTGTAGATAATGACGTAATGTTCAAATGCGATCGTCCAAGGAAATCAGGTGATGGTGTTATTATTCTTGCTCAACGTAGGCTTACATTGCTTTTAGTGTTCGCCGAATCGGCAGAGGATTCCTTTGAAATTCTCTGCGTAGACGTATTTTGTGAAGGCTCTAGTTCTAGACTGATTGTGGTTTATAGGGCGCCCTCGTGTTCCAAAGCTAATTCTAAGCTACTTGTAAAAGCACTCAGTGACCTGATATCATGTGAAAGGCATAGCGTGATCGTAGGTGATTTTAATTTGACAGAATTCTACCGCCAAATAGAAGTCTGTTCTGGTTCAGCTTCTAAGGCTTGTTTTAATGAGTTGGATCATTGTCATAACCTTGTCCAGCATGTACGAGAACCCACCAGGGGTGACAATGTACTGGATTTGGTTTTCTCTGATACACCGTGTCTGATAAGACATCTAGAGGTCAGGCCCCACGTAGGTCTAAGCGATCACAATAGTATCATATTTGAAGTAACAGCCAAGGTGTCCTCTTCTCTCTACGTTTACAAGCGTATGTATTCTAGTACAACTTTGAAGCCTTATGCCAAAGCCTGGCTCAAATACGCTGGGTGCTCCTGCTTGAGTCAAAAAGTAATGTCAATGAGAAATACGAGCTTTTCTTATCTGTCCTGCATAACGCCATTGACAATTCTGTTCCTTGGAAGAAGGTACCTTGTGTTAATTCAGTCCGCCTTCCCAAGCATTTACGAAATATGTGGGAGCACAGAGAGTGTTTGTTCACGAAGCCAAGCAATTTGGGAACTGGGATGAATACAAAACCTTTACGCAAAGATTTTTCATACAACTCAAAAAATATAATGATTATGTAGAGAGAAAAATTATCGAATCAGGTAATGTTAAGTGCTTCTATAGGTATTTGAGCAGAAGAATTCAAGACATCAAGCGAATCGGTTGTCTCAGGAAGGGAGAAATTGTTGCAATTTCTCCAGTGGATAAAGCCAATATGCTAGCCGAGCACTTCGAGAGTGTCTTCCAAGAAGATGACGGGAACATCCCCGATTTTGGCCTCCCATCTGTTGAGCCCATGAGGGATATTCCCTGGTTTGCTGCCTCTGCGTTGTATGAGCTAATTATGAAATGGCCTGGTTCGTCTTCAGTCACTCCCGATTTTCTGCCACTCTTAGTTGTACAGAAAATAGCTGCTGTTATTTGTGGTCCTCTTGCTTATATCTTCAATCAGTCGTTATCTTTCGGAGAGGTCCCCTCGCGATGAAAACATTCCTTCGTAACACCGCTACTGAAAAAGGAGCCTTCCTGGATCCCCGAAAATTATCGCCCTGTAAGTATCACGTCTTTCTTCTGTAGGCTATTTGAAAAAGTCTTGAAGGAGCATGTTATTCGTCACTTAACGACGAATTGCCTCATTTCAAGGCCTTCAAGACATCAAGCGTGGTTTTGCTCCAGGTCGCTCTGTTGAAACAAATCTAATTGAATGTCTCAACGATTGGACTAGAGCACTTGACAACAAGCTCTCCTGCGATGTCGTTTATTTCGACTTTACAAAAGCGTTCGAGTTGATAATATGATAATTAAACGGCTCAGACAAGTTAAAACAAAATACAAACAGCATCCCTTTGAACGCGGTGCAGTTCGCATCAATCGCGCAAGGGCCACGAAGTTGCGTAAGGCTATGGAGCTAACGTAATTCCTCCAAAGGCCAAGATTCTTAGCCAAAGCATGCCTTTCAAGATCTTAGCGTCATTGTCGCCCACTTTTGAGCAGCGACAACGCCACATATGCGCTACCGTTGGCTACTCTATCCCACCCGAAGAATGATTCTTCGAGTTGATAATGGTGGATAACACATCAGCATGGTTTTGCTCCAGGTCGCTCTGTTGAAACAAATCTAATTGAATGTCTCAACGATTGGACTAGAGCACTTGATAACAAGCTCTCCTGCGATGTCGTTTATTTCGACTTTACAAAAGCGTTCAACAGAGTCTCACACAAAAAGCTGATCTTTAAGCTAAACGTCTTGAGATTTCATCCGCTTCTTACGAAGTGGATTTCGGAGTACCTGAGTGATAGAACGTTCCAGGTTAAAATTGGCTGGTCTTTGTCAAATGTCAGGCGGGCGATCAGTGGTGTGCCCCAAGGAGGTGTGCTGTCACCGGTGCTTTTTAATATTTTTACGGCCGAAATCCCCAACATGCTTCAGGAAGCAGGTGTTACGGCAAAGGTATATTCAGACGACATGAAAATCTATAGACCAATCTCAGCAGTGATGGAATCTCAAGCACTCCAGGAAGCGATCGATCTAACGGTTAGCTGGTCCAAGCAGTGGCAGCTGCCTATAGCGCCACACAAAACAGTGTTTATGCAACTAACGTCTGGAACTACACCTTCGATGCGATCGTACTCCGTAGATGGCGTGCCTCTTTCCGCTGTCGATTCTGTCAGAGATCTCGGTTTCCATTATGACAATAGACTGGACTTCACGGAACACATCAAAATGAGGATCAGAATGGCTAATTCACGTACTTTTCAAATTTTCAAAGGCTTATCTCAGCAAACAGAGGAGCTTTGCTGCGTGCTTACAAGTCGTACGTGCGACCCTTAATTGAATCTAGCACTACGGTATTTAACACCTCTAAGAAGAAGCATGTGTATGCGCTTGGAAAGGTCCAGAATAACTTCACTCGTAAACTGCTTATTCGAATCGGTGGTTTTTTGTATGCCAAAATACCAAAAGCGGCTATTAGGAATCAATACCTAGGTCTGACATCTTCAGGCATGAAGCGCAGAGTTTTTGACCTCTGTTTGGTTCATAAACTGGTACAGAATGCGTCTAACTCCGGTTCTTCCGATGTATTCAAGTTGACACCTTCGAGAACAAGGGGAGGCTCCATGAAGATCTTGTTGACGCGCCCTAAAACTAATTTGTGGGCAAGAAGCTTCACCTTTAGGGCCGGTAGTGACTATATGAAATTACTGAAAGAGCTACCCGCCACTTTGTCGCTGGCGGAATTCAAATGTCGTGTTATCAAATTGCTGCTGAGCGAAGGCAGGTCTTAATGTTCTCTGAGACTGATCAAAAGCTGGCTCATAAATTGCATTATTTTCGTTTGATTGTAGGCAGATCTTTGTTTGGTAATTCACATTGTGTTGTTGTTGATATTTTTCCACGTTTGCCTTCCGCAGACGTAATCCCTACTATATATAAAGCGCTAAGTCTGTCTGTCTGTCCGTGTGTGTGTGTGTCACGAAATTCATAGCTCACCTCCCAGCAGCCACCTACAGTCGATTTCAGGATATGATATAGAAGGCAGGATGGAAACATATTTGGCGCGGGACCGAAGGTGATATCAGCTGATAAGATTCGATAAGAGGCGTTAGAACGCAACAGTCACAGGATTCATAGCGCACGTCCCAGCAGTCTCCTGGAGTTGATTCCAGGATATGATATAGGGGCGGGAAGGGGAACATATTTGGCGGAGGACCGAAGGTGATATCAGCTGATAAGATTCGATAAGGGGCGTTAGAGCGCAATGGTCCCGAAAATCATAGAGCACGTCCCAGCAATCACCTGGAGTTGATGCCAAGATATGGTTTAGGGGCGGGACGGGGAACATATTTGGCGGAGGACCGAAGGTGATATCAGCTGATAAGATTCGATAAGGGGCGTTAGAGCGCAATGGTCCCGAAAATCATAGCGCACGTCCCAGCAATCACCTGGAGTTGATTCCAGGATATGATATAGGGGCGGGACGGGGAACATATTTGGCGGAGGACCGAAGGTGATATCAGCTGATAAGATTCGATAAGGGGCGTTAGAGCGCAATGGTCCCGAAAATCATAGAGCACGTCCCAGCAATCACCTGGAGTTGATTCCAGGATATGATATAGGGGCGGGACGGGGAACAATGGAGGG
>KZ345639.1:51010-61992 GCA_002352805.1 Teladorsagia circumcincta
GAAATGCTATTACGATTACTAGGCGCTTCCATTTCAACATCATTACATCATCAATTATTCGACCGCTTAATTATCCAGCCCTTCGATTCATGATGGTTGTTTACAACACCAGTTGAGCTCCGCACTCCACCGCGCTATCAAAACGGTGAGCTTCAGCAAAACAAGGTAGCCTGTCAAAGTTATGTTAACGCGTTTTGCGAAGCAACTAACCGTTGGTTTCGGCGGCGGAAGCCAAGGCTCCACAGGCTGTCCATTTTCACCGAAGCCTACCGTGTCACGCGCGCGGTAGTGTGCGGAGCTAAACTGGTAAACTTATAACTTATAACTTATGGGATGTGTTTTTGGATAAGGAATGAAATCTGCTTCCCAAAACGATCAATCAATTTGTGAACCGAAGACGAATAGCGATGATTTCTTCAACGTGCTCCAATAAAGTAAGGAATGAGTGGTAGCATTTGTACCAGTCCAGCAGGGTGACATATATGCACTGATAGCGTATTGGTCAGAGAGGGGGATCACCATCTTGGAAGGTTACGCCCGTTTTCGCATTTTTTAGATTATTATTCTCTAACAGTCATTGGCAGTTAGTTAACTGTAATTCCCTAATCACTATTGAACCAATTTCCTTTTGGTCAGCTTGGGAACAACTTGCGATCTGGGGCTGAACATCCCTTGGCGCAAAGTTCGAGCCCAATCCGAAACATTGACGTAACTTTGAAAAGATGAAGCAACTGCTGTCATTCCCATGCCATTGGTTAACCTCAACCCTTAAACTCACCTCATTGGGACTGACAAATGAACAAAAATTTGGCCGAAAGTAGCAAAAAAGTCCAACACATTCTTTCTGGAATTTTTTAAATGTGATTTCCCTTCCTTGAATGAGCAGGCGGGTCCCTATTATGGTACGCTGGCACTACGACTTTTCTCACTGCTCTTTTTGACCTCTATAATGGCCCCATCGAATATCCTACAGGATGCCACATGACCACAAATATTGCATGCGTAAATGAATAAAAAGGTGCATTTTAATCCAAATTCACTATTGAAAGCCTCTTTGACACGTTGACGACAGCACACGTTTTGCCTTTTTTCACCTCGTGAGACCTTGCCTGTTTGGCGGCCGCGATTTCCGTGACGCGTTACCGCGTCCCGCTGTCCCACGAAGTGCGCTTTTTGAAACTCAACTCGGAATGCAACGAAACAATATACAATAGTAGCTGGGAGTAGGGATTAGATGGTGACGCACCACCAAGCCTGTCTGAGCCATTCAGATTTTCGATTTCAGAGATGTCGTAACGTTGTCGCAGAAAAAGAAGCAATGAGAGAATGAGCCAGGAGCAATAAAGTCAGCCCAAGATAGCGGAGGGAAGCCCTAATTGCGTAAGAACTAGAAGCTGCGCGTTTACCCTATCTAGCTTACTCAAGAAAAAAGTCGAATTTGGAAAATGACTGATAATTACATAAGGTTAAGAAAACCTCCGCTAAAGTAAAGCATATCTGACCAATTCATGGACCACACGTTCATAGTTACATTACTACATGGTCTATAGAATGAGTACAAAGAACTTAGAAAAAAAGTCGCGCAAGCGCTGGAAAAAGGGATGGCTTTGGTGGGACGCGTTACCGCGTCACAATGTCCCACGAGGTGTGCAAAGTGGGACGCGTTACCGCGCCACGCTGTCGTCAACGTGTTAAAAAGTACGTTGACGATAAAAAGATTCCAGGAACGAGACGCGCTATCAAACATAAAAAATGCTCACCTGCCGCTGACCCATCAGCAGGCTGTTTAGAAGCATGCATCCACAACGGCCCTGAACTTCCAACTGCCTCAACACATATTGCCAGCTCAAGTCGGTTATCATCTAAAACTTCACTTTGAAAACAGTTGTCAATAGCATTACCGAGCCGTGAGAGGGTCACTTGAACAACGATTCCGCTATTGGAATTAAAGATCTCAGAAGTGTTCCATGAAGATTTGAGTGGAAGACCACAATTCTCACCAGAACTGTCACTTTGAAAATCCTCGATAAACTGCCTTGCGCCTTGATAATTGTATTTTCCTGCTGCTGTCCACACGAATACCTTAATAGTGATGAATAACGTTGAAACTCCAACAACAAAGGATGGAAACATAGCCAACAACTTGAATCACACCGCAATCATAAATACAATGGAACTGGTCTGTATAACCAACCAAATTGAATGGAGGCCTCGTGGATGGCTTCTCATAGAGTTTACGGAAAATAGCAAGCAGCTCGAGCAAAACTACTACTCCACTACCGTTAGAATCAGCTCCCACAGCAACACCCTATAACAAAACAATAAACCGCCATAATGAACAGAGCTCATTTTAATGGAGAAAAAACGTACCGGGAACACAGCATGAGAATCGTAGTGAGCAACAAAAGCAATGGTAGGAGCCGAGCGTTCACTGCTGCTCAAACGGCCCTACAAACAATGACTGTTAAGTGAATATCAAATGCCTTGAGGCAATACAAGGCTCAAATTCAAGCTCTTAGAAACTTGCCCAACATCCGTAAGCCGATTATTCGGCAGCAATTTTCATTACAACCACCAATGAAGCAAAAGAAACTCAGAACAATGCCATTCGAGTATAGAGCGGTGATTGATCGTAGAGCTAGCGTTGCGCTGCTCTGTGCGGGCCAACGTTTGCAGCGCAAAACGCACTTGACCAAAGCATAGCGGAATAAGTAAGTGGCTCACTAATCCAGAGTATCCCACCCTCCTAATCAAAACCATATGCCCCTTCGCGGCTAAACCACTTCAACATTCTACTACTGTTCTGACGCGAAACCCAGAGCGCTGACAGATTAGAGGCAATGCCTCACTGAACAATGAATGATACGAAGGCTCGAACAGTTGACCCAAGTTAGACTTTTCACAGAAGCTCCAACTGAATTAACCACTTATCCTCTTGAAAAGTTGGAATGTATAAGGTCACAATAATCATTAAAAAAAAACTAGTGTTTATTCAAAAAGGAGCAGCCGGAAACAGAAAACCATACGACCGACTTGAAGGATTCCACGATAAGGTCGAAGGTCGAAAAAAAAGGGGGGGGGCTTATCTAGTGGACAGGTGGACCTCGTAGGGGCCGGATCGACACGCAGTTCGCATCGAAGGATATGTCATAGGCGATCTCGCATGGTCCTCCCTGCGGCACAAATGGAGCACAACCGGCGTGGAATAACCGCTGGCAGAAAGATTGTTACCGTTGAAGAGGGCAGCATCGAAAAGAGTCGCATCGACGCGGAAATCGTGCGGATAGAGCTGCTCACGATGTCCTCTACTCCCGGTTCTGAAGCGCGCAGCAAGGGTGCTAGGATCTTGCGAGAGCCGCTTCGACCGCTTCCATTTTGCTCTACCTCAGCATGCTGTATGGGGGGAGAGAAGAGCTCACCGGCGGCGCGGACGCGACCGCTCGAAAAAAGGGCAACCAGTGGCCGGCGCCCTCTGCCACTTCGTTCAAATAGTGCTGGGTTTCTGGCACTACACCAACCTGTTAAATCAACTATTCCGCACGCAAAATGATTGTGTTAGTACAGGTCCTCTCCTCGCACTAAAAAATGGAATTCTTCGAAATGTAAGGGAAGTTGAGGCTTTTATGTGCAAACCCTTAAAACACATCAACTGGAGGTTGATTGGACCGAGCCCATCCTTCAAGTTCGACTCCTGCTCACTTCTAATTATTACTCTCTTAAATAAGAGCGCGACAGATGCTCGGAGTACTTGATGCACCCAAGCACTGGTGGCAGAGCTGGCCCCTTCGCTCTCTCGCCGCCGCTGAGACGTCACCAACACACGAACGCGTCCGCTCCGCCGGTGAGCTTTTCCATGAAGCCATGCTGTATCTGTGCCCTCTCATATGTTGTGCATCTCGTCCCTCGTCTCTCTTCCGAGCTCAGTCTCCCGTAGCCTTAGCGCAGAAGTGAGCGCGTCCTTAACTTTAGCGTTTTCGACGTCTTATGCTGCTTCCTTTTTCTTTACTGCTAGCACACTTCGCCCCAATACTTCCATTTTTGTGCACAAGAATGACACTAGTCTAATCCCGTGACATGTCTTTCAACAATGGATGAAAGGGAAACAGCATGAAATGCAAAACTCACAATGATATTATTGGGCTTGTAAGTTAATGGAGTTGCCGATGGCGAACCAGTGGAAGTGAACTGAAAAGTTACATGAAATTTGCAAGTTCAAGTGGGTACATAGAACCGTGCTATACCTGGAAAGTATTTGCTGCTATTGAGTTGATCAGTTGTTGAGTCGCCGACTTACTGACACTGGAGGCGGATTGCACATCACTTAAGATGGTGTTCGCTTCAGGAGACGAATGTGAAACGTACACAGCAAGGTCAGTGCGCGCCGTTGCAAGTTTCTGCTCAAGTTCCAGAAAGAGCTGAAAAGTGCGGTTATTTTGAGCAGGATGATAGAGAATGCCAAATTGACAGTTCTACACTTATTTTCCCACATCATAAACCACAAGGCACATAAACTAACTAATAATAGAAAGCAATCAGGGAGAAATAAGGAAAGAAAGGAGAATCGATAGATTTTGGTAGAGTCAAGATTATAAAAACGCGGTAATAGCAAAAATTTCAATGTCAACTCTAGAAAAAAACCAAAATGATACGAGAGAGCGGAGTAGGAGAAAAGAATGGAAACTATCTGAATGAACTGAGTGCTGGAAATTAGCAGCACTTGTCCAAAGATTTACGCCATAATTAAAATCGGTATTAACCCTTTGGCCACTAAGACTTTCGCGTGGGACAATGGCACCCACCGGTGGGTGCCACCTTAAAATTCTGCTCTTTGCGCATTCAAAACATTTTTAACTTTTCAGTAGTTATAAGCAAGCCTCATAATATCTGTATGTAGCATGGTTTACAGAAAAGTTCAATAATAGTCTGTTTATAAGAAATTTTAGCTTGTCATTCACCCCGCAGACAAATCTGTTAGGGTTTTGCATTACCAGACTGAATATTAATCGCTACTCTAGAATTGTTCATCTTTTCCATGTCCTCAGAAACATAAAGGGCTTTGACCGGACCAAAAATTCCACTGTATACATAAACTTTTGAAGTTTCCTTTCTTCGTACTTGAAATCGCATTTCCCCTTCCAAACGTACGATTCTCACTTCAACATTATATAATATTAAAGATTAGGACTGCAGCTATATTAGATATATTGCTGAGATCGAAAATCCGTTAGAAAAAGTGTTATTAGGGATAATTTTACCCAATAATTAACGAACGCTGGGCGCGCCGAAAAGAGGCGTGGTCCCATGAGCACGCTTCCACCAAAACCGCATTGTCGTCAAAGGGTTAAAAGTCACCTATCCTATCGCCTATCCTCGAAAGTCCTGTTGGACACCTAACGACTGAACGACTCAAACCAAAACACTCAGAAATTGATCGCGAGTAGAACACAATACTGCCCTCACCGTTTTGTCGGCAGGCGACAAAGCGTCCAAATCTGATGGAATTATAATCAGCAGTGCGCCCACAGTAGTCTCCATCAATTCATCGAGATTGCGACCAGTTAAATCACGCCATGATACGACTACACATCTGTAACGTACAAAATGAATAGCAGCACATAGAAAGGGAATAAAAGTCGCTCTAGAAAGGGAATAAAAGTCAACCTACCTTCTGAGCGCTTTCGAATTAAGCGACACGGCCTCATACTGCACTCGAAAATGTTTACTTCCTATGACGTTACCGTTGAGCTCATACTGTTGAAGACGAAATGCTTGGAATTCCAATTCAACCTTGTCGCCAAGCTGACTTCCGCTCACCTATAAAGTTCGTTGCATGTCTTTCTAGAGCCCATCCACGAGGTGGTTGCGAAATTTCATAGGCGGTCGCCTTTCAACATAAGAAACAAAATAAAGCAGCGGTGATCCCAAATCAGAAAAAGAAGTTGAAAAGTGGTGACTTTTTTGATATGAGGAAAAGATCACACCCTTCACTCTCGAATATGATGAATCATAATACTGCCGCAGTCTCAAGTGGAACACTTGTTCCGGCCAAATTTTGATCGTTCAGTGGTTTTCAGGATCTGCATGGCTTAAAGCTTAAAGGCAAGGTCCGCGATCAAACTAATGTGTTGCGCCCTTCAAAGTGATCGTGCAGAAGTGAGAAGTAACGTCAATCAATAAAAGACAGTAACCAATCGTCAAGAGGACGAAAACAAAGTCCCTTCTCCGTAAGCGAAATAATAGCATTGATTTCAGGGTGGAGTCAATGCTGCATCCAAGGGCCTTAGCGCCAAATCATCCGCATGTGCGCATGCTCCCTACTTGCAAACCACTGGAATCTTCTCGGGGAAAAGCTTAATTCTGACCAGAAATTCCGGACATTGCCTTTAAGAAGTGCACATTACCGTCCGGCAACCTTATCGAATGCTATATCCACCTAAGCCTTCTAGACATCTTCTCATGTTTTAGGTTATCGAGAATGAAGAGAGTATCAAAATGTTGGACAGATTGAATTTTTCACCTAATGCGGCAGATAGTTTGCAATTGTGCTTTGGACGACGGTCTGATGGGACTACGGGTGTAGTTCACTAAGACAGCGGGATCCCCGGATCGGCTCTTGAGTATGTTTAACCTAGGGTCCCCACAGCGAAAAAAGTTTCGCGCGCGGAAAGCGGAAAAGTCGTTTTCTATTCTCGTGAACCACACCCTGAAACTACTACAAACCGGCCAACAACCCATTGGCAGAAATATAAAAGCACAGTGACAATTGAAAGCCGAGATTTCACAATAGGAGGTGTTCGGATCTACTGCAAAGAACTCCTAATGTAAGACCCTCCTTCGCTCAGCTTTTTAGTGAGGCTTTAGCAAAGTCCCCCTCATTTTTCAATTCGGTGATCCTAACACACCAAAACACTTACCACGCAAAATGACAGCAAAACCGACACATAGACAATGAAGAATGGATTGCGAATCGCTTCCAACAGCTCCTCCATGATTATTACCTGAAATGACCACTGGATTAGTTAAATTGCTCAAATGAGTCATGCCATGGATGCAGAAGAGCTTTAGCGAACTATTTTAGCGTATTCAAAGGAAGAAGACTCCACACTCTCTCATAAAAGCCTTCAAAAGTGGACAACATTCCCATAACTCAGGGAATAACCTTTGGCCTGGCCCAGCGCCAAACTCGATCGTTGCACGACCACCATTGTGAGAACAGCGCGGCAAATCGGCGTCGTTCGAATTCGCTCCGCCTTCGTTTAGCCCTTTCCTTAGTTGACATCGTCGTTAACTTTACTTTGTACTTTTCACATTGTCCCACACTGCTGGTACTTTATGGACGTTATCGCAGGGCTCTCGGCTTTTATAGATGGAAGTAAGCCTCAGAGGAAAGACCACAATATGTGGGAACCATTTTCGAATTCCCGTCCGTTTTCTGGCTCGGTCTTATTGGATGTGCCATTCATATTGTCGTAGCGCCTATTTTTTGTGTTGTGTGGCTTTCTTCGAGACTACCTGTGGAGGGGGGAGATGGCTACGTGATGCCTTTCCTCTCAAACTTCTATCGATGGGAAGTCCCGCACATGTCTCATATTCTCACCAGCTTGGCACCGCACGCCATTGCGAGCATGATACGAAAGGCGTAGGCGAAATTTAGCGGATGGTGGAGCGCGAGGTTCCACCGCTAAGCAATAAGTTTCCTCATAAAATGCATTAGCGGACTATTCCATAGATTGCGTCCATTTGTGCTGAAGCTTATACAGTGATACGCGCGGTGGCCTGCGGATTTGAAGAGGGTCTGTAAACAACACCCATGAAATGAATGTCAGGACAACTTAGCGGTCGAATAGCAGTTGCTGATGATGTTGCTGTAGAAATACAAAGTATTTATTTTGTATTAATATTTCAAATCACCATACATTTTTAGGAACTTTAGGGATGTAGCGGTCGAGTGATGCTCGATGCTCATGATAGCACTGCAAAGGAAGTGATATCAAGAAATGCGTGACCTAAAATCTGATTCAAATGGCCCATCATGTCCCTACGCATATTGTTATTATCAGCTCTTATCAGCTTATATCAATTTTTGTCCCCCACCAAACGTGTTCCCGTCCCATCCTCCACATCACTTGTTGGAACCATCGCCTCACTGCTGCTGGGACACCCGCTGTGAATTTCGTGAAATTTGCGTTTTGGCGACTCTTATCAGTTCTTATCAGCTCATATCACCTTTTGTCCCCCACCAAATGTGTTCCCGTCCCATCCTCCACATCACTTGTTGGAGCCATCGCCTCACTGCTGCTGGGACACCCGCTGTAAATTTCGTGAAATTTGCGTTTTGGCGCCTCTTATCGGTTCTTATCAGCTGATATCACTTTTTGTCCCCCACCAAATGTGTTCCCGTCCCACCCCCTATATCATATCCTGAAATCAGCTCCTGGCGACCCCTGGTACCCGAGCTATGAATTTCCGGTCAAACACACAAACACACACACACACACACCAACAGACACACTTAGCCGCTTATATATAGCAGGATTTTGCCAAGCATGTGAGAAAAGTAACGTCTACAAAAAAGCCCCGATTGTCTTGTCGTTTTACGTTTCTTTGTTAGGGGCGTTATCCTGAGCAAGTTGGCCGTAATTAGGATGACAAGCCTGTTGAGCACATAGTTTGAAATATGGCTGCATTTTTCAAAGCTTCCACCACGACACCATTAGAACAAACTGGCTGATTTCGCAAGTACTGTAAACAGGAATAAGGGTGTGGTTCACTACGACAGGTGGCGACTTTTCCGCTTTCCGCGCGCGAAAGTTTTCAGTGCAGAAACCTCGGGTCCACTTGAACAGTGGTGGACCCGGGGTTCCTACAGGGAAAAAGTTTCACCCGCGAACAGCGGAAAAGTCGCTTTCTGTCCTGTTGAACCAAACACCAGGAATAGGCATTAAAAGATTCCCATCGAAAGGCGAGCGCACGGCGTACCTCTGAGCAGGGATTGTTGGGTCCACGCGCATACAGTTCGATAAACCGCGAGCAGAACATTTTTTTCTGAGAATGTTGATGTTTTAGGACCAAGTTGAATGCAAGTTGTGACATGGAAACATTGACTGACAAGGAAAGGCCCTCAAGTCGCCATGGTCATTCAAGAAGCGATGCATACGCCTAGATGCACCTTCGAACGCTGAACTCAAATCTACTTTGCAAATCCGCTAAACGATTCCCTGAACGAAGATATGAAGCAAAATAGCGCAACGGTAGTGGTCGGGAGTCACAGACACAGTGTCGAAGGATCGGTCCCTTATCGTAAATATTGTTTTGCATTCTTCAGGGATTTGGTTGAATGGGCTAACAAAAGCAGTTAAGCTGTATCCCCAAAGAATTGAAGCAGTAAACACAATAGGGGACCGATCCTTCGACGTTTTGAGTATGAGTCCCGACCACTACCGTTGCGCTATTTCGCTTCATAACTCCGTTTAGGAAGGCATTTAGTAAATTGGGAAGGTAGATTTGAGATCAGCTTTCAAAGGCACATCTACGCGTGTGCATCGCTTCTTGAATGGCTATGGCGACCTGTGGGACTTTCCTTGTGAGAAAGTTGTGCCCGTCAAAGTACAGCAGGTTGATGCCTTCCTCTCCTTTGCCATTCGAAAGAAGCTTAGCGTTCTTAATCACGATCATGTTTAGCGCTTTTTCGAGGAGTTCCTTAGTAGCTTCAATTCTTCGACTTGGAAACGAATGCAGGGGTAGCCTCTTTTAAGTGTCTTTTCTTCTGGTTCTTTTGTTCGCTGCAAAAACATGTGCCGATGTGATTAGGAAAAGACTTGAGTTAAGAAGTGTTACGGGTCTATTCCAGTCAGGGGGGGGGGGCATCGCGATGCACTTTCTCCTGAAAGCCACGGCAACTGCGAGCCAGGGGGAATGTGAGCAGTCTAGGGGGTGGGGGTTAGAGCAGTCACTTGACATGCGTGCCAAACTGGGCGATTTTACACAGAAACGCCGAATGCATAATGATGCCCCCCTAACTGGAATAGACCCAAGTGTTACTTTTACCATTAGTGATGACTGATGGTGAGTGTGTTATGGTTGCGTTATAACAAGTCAAGGGAAGCGGGTAAACTGGAAAGCCGAACTGATCCCTCGTTTGCCGCCCTCTCATATCTTGCAACTTCTAAGTTTTTAATCATAAAAAAACATCTTCTTTTTGCGGCGAAGGGATGAGTTGTGAGAATCGAAGGATTCAACTCGTAATACACGTGCTTATCCTATATGTATGCGTATACATGCTTTTTCCTATTTAGTCATACCATCTCTTTTTTTCTAATGCCGAGTGGCAACGCGCAGCGTCACTAGTTTGCGTTGTTTCATATGTGCGATGTCTCTCACGCTTGTGTCCATCTAAGGTATTAATCACATACCTCGAAGATCACGAAAAATGAATAGATACTTGTTCGGTTGAGTCCTTTTGCGTGTGAAGAGCATACACAGTTCTCCGATTACACTGCCAGGAAAGGAGGTCGAAGTGGCCTTGTGTCGTTGATTTCGCCTAATCAGTAGGGGTATAGGCCTGCACCGAGTATTAGGTAGTCGGTGGGCTTCGGGTCAATTGAGCCGAAGGGAAGGCACGCTAGATCGCCGGTCGTCCTCGATCTTCTTTCTTATCGTGGAAACCTTTTCTAAACACCGTTTTGCTGGGGCTGAGTGCGGTAGATTTGAAAAGGAAAACCACAGTCGGGGTCAGCGTCTAGGAACATTCCACGGTACGACTCTTGCATGACCACTTCGCCGCATGGTCCTTCGTTGGTGAGCTCACTTCCCGGGGCCGTATTCAATCCTTGCCCGAGGTAGATTCGTCCCCCAAGTCTGATTCAATCTTTCTCAATTTTGGGGGGACTCCGCTGCGGGCCCCGCCTGCAATCGCTCCTTTAAATGTATGGCGCTGGGGCCGTAAGGTATGCTCTCCTGTTCGGGGCAGGGTCCCCATCCCG
>KZ345639.1:62101-75632 GCA_002352805.1 Teladorsagia circumcincta
ATGGGATTGCAGTGGTTGGAAGTGCCCGGGCGTACGCCGAAACGCGAGCACGGGCGTACGCCGAAACGCGTGCACGGGCGTACGCCGAAACGCGAGCACGGGCGTAGCTGCGACGGAACGCAAACTCTGACACCAGCCTAACGCGTGACTAACGCGGGTACCAGGGACCGTAAGGTATGCTCTCCTGTTCGGGGCTGGAACGTCCCGATTCGGGTCACCCCGACTATGGTGTCCCCGAAAGCATCCGTAGGGTATGCTCGTGGGGCGTCCTGGGGGAGTCAGCCATACAGGAGCTCTTCGGGGCTGGAGGCTCCCGATTCGGATCTCCTTGACTATGGCGTCCCCGAAACTTTCGGGGAGAGCATACCTTACCGGGATGGGGACCCTGCCCCGAACAGGAGAGCATACCTTACGGCCCCAGCGCTATACATTTAAAGGAGCGATTGCAGGCGGGTCCCGCAGCAGAGTTCCCCCGAAATTGAGAACGATTGAATCAGACTTGGGGGACGAATCCACCTCGGGCAGGGATTGAATACGGCCCCCCGTAGAGTTGATGAAACAATGCGCTACCACATCCACACTGACGGATAAGCTGCAAAGCATGGTGAACTTCCTGATCTCGTTGTGACCAAACGTGATCATAGTGTATTCATACCATTTTCTTCCTGCTTAGTGTGAGCTATGGTTTTGTTTCCAGTCATGGTGGAAGGCAGCGACGGTAGCATGGAGGAGAAAGTTATTAATGAGGAGTACAAAATATGGAAGAAAAACACGCCTTTCCTCTATGATATGGTGATGACACATGCCCTAGAATGGCCCAGTCTCACAGTACAGTGGTTGCCGGACATACAGAAGGTATTTATTAGATGATGTTAAGGTGCTCCTCAAAATTATTTACAAGAAGGTCCTTGTTACGTTAAACCTACTGTGCTTCATGGAGCATTCAGGCAGAGAATGGAGATTATACCACTCAACGACTCATTCTCGGAACTCACACCTCAGACGAACAAAACCACCTTCTCATTAGTAAAATCCAACTACCCACCGATGACGCGCAGTTCGACGCATCGCGGTACGACACCGAAAAAGGAGGTTAGTGGAGGCAGTAGTGCGCTAAAAATTCCAAAGGTGTCGATCCCATTCCGTTGAATTATTCGTTTCTTCAGAGTTCGGAGGATTTGGAGCGATCACTGGGAAGGTTGAAACAGAAATAAAAATCAACCATGATGGGGAAGTTAACCGCGCTCGATATATGCCACAGAATCCAGTCATAATTGCAACGAAGTCTCCCAAGGCTGAGGTAATGTTTGAATTATAAGTCAAGCGATGCAAACGTAACGATTAGTAAATTTCCCAAGGCAGTAAAGACAAGTTATTCGGTATACATGTGGCTGAATTTCAAGTAAGGTCACAGAAGTCGTATTTCTTTGTAGAAATTCTTCGAGAAGTGGCTCACTGTTGTTTGAGGAAAAGCCTTCCCACACGTTTTCCAGCAGGATCTTATGCATGATCGTTGCAGGTTTTTGTTTTCGACTATACTAAACACTCTTCTGTTCCGAAAGATAATCAGTGTAAACCTCAATTACGGCTCCGTGGACATACGAAAGAAGGTTATGGTCTTTCATGGAATCCTAACAAGCAGGGACATATTTTATCTGCTTCTGACGACATGACCGTAAGTTTGTGTTGTTATTCGTTCTTCTTAGCTTTTTTTTAAATTCTCTGTCCTTTTTTGTAATTGGATTCTACCATTAACAGCATGCTATTGTTTCACTTCTTTTATATTGAGTCTATCCTGTACGAAGCTCCAATTTCATTCAGGTTTGTCTGTGGGATGTCCAAGCAAACGAGATTAGCGCTGGGTATTTGGATGCGAAGACTATTTTCAAAGGGCATACACAAGTATGTTAATTTATTTCTTCTCCTCGAAGTAGATATGATAGAACTTTCAAGCACCATGGATGGATCTTTGCCTGCCTCTACTCTGGCGGAGTTGACACCTAGTTTCAGAACCGTTATGATGAAATAATTGCGTTAAGGTCGTCGAAGATGTTGCATGGCATGTGCTACATGAAGCAGTATTCGGTTCTGTTGGTGACGACCACAAATTGATGATTTGGGATATCCGAGGAAACCAACCTGCGCATACAGTTGAAGCGCATTCCGCTGAAGTCAACTGTTTGTCGTTCAATCCTTATTCGGAATTCATTCTTGCAACCGGAAGTGCTGATAAGGTACAGTCGTTTTCTACGTGAATTGCCATTAGCTTTCATGCAGTGACTTAATTTGGCGTTCAGAGTTTTTGAACTTGTGTGGTTTCATTTCTAGACTGTAGCCCTCTGGGACCTCCGAAATATGAAGCTGAAGTTGCATTCGTTTGAGTCACACAAGGATGAGATTTTCCAAGTGCAGTGGAGTCCACATAACGAGACCATCCTGGCTAGCAGTGGAACTGATAGGTCTGCCGTATATTTTATGCCATCCCTAATTTTTCACTTAATGTGAGGCGTTAAGGAGACTTCATGTGTGGGACTTGTCCAAAATTGGAGAGGAACAGAATCCTGAAGATGCTGAGGTGAGAGCTGCTTTTACAATGTTCCCACAGAGATGGTGAAAATCTTGCCAATCGAGAATCTTTTAGGATGGACCACCGGAGTTGCTGTTCATTCATGGAGGTCACACAGCAAAGATTAGCGATTTCTCGTGGAATCCTAATGAGCCTTGGGTTGTATGCAGCGTATCAGAGGATAACATCATGCAGGTTTGTCTGAACATCGCGATGCCTTATTTTTTGAGACGACCGTGTAGAAGAGTGTCTGGCTCGCATCCATGCTGTTGCCCCCGGTGTTTTTTTTTTCAAAGGGGTGGTCTAAAAGGCAGTGATAGCGATAGAAAGGGTGCTCAAAGGGGAAGTATACATGCCCCTGTAAGCAGTTGCCAGGCGGCAAAAGGAGCGAGGTGTGGCGAATGGTGGGGAAGTTGCAGCGCGGTAAGGCTCCAAACCTAAAACCGTAATGAGCCAAAACCGCTCAGCCCACTATTATGTTGTAAGTGAGAGCATCAATACGGCCGTATCTCTGCCTAGGTAATGCGTTATCAATAAGTTCATGTTGTCCGGGTTAACACGTACAAACGACCTTCTTGGTTGCTAGCTCGTCCAGGATCTAGAATTAACGGGCGCGAAATATGTAGTCTCACCCTGCGTGTTCTTGACAGATTTTTACTTTTTTTTTACTACTGACAAACCACTTAGCAACCTTTCTCCAAACACATCAAGTTCGAAAAGGTAAAAGTAACATTCGCCTTCTGACCTAGATGATTTTTGTTTTCTTTTCTGTGTCAGTTTCTTCAGTGTACGTCAGTTATTGGTAGAGAATTCGAATGTATTTGCAGGTATGGCAAATGGCAGACAACATTTACAACGAAGGCGAAGAAGAAACACCCGCTGATCAATTGGAACGATAACTTTTTCCAACTTTATACAATTTTTTGTGATGTAATATTGTCAATATTCCGGTCTCTGGTTCAGTTTATTTCATCTCTTAGTTTGGTTTGGAATACACGGATATCTTCAATGCATCTCATTTTTTTTCGTATTCGGTATTTGGAAACAGCGGTGAATACCTATTGTGGATTTTGCTAACGTTTCATTTTTGATGACTTATGTAGCATAAACCTATGAACATATCTTCAGTGTTATGGTTGTACGACATATAGGTACAGGAACGCTTATTCATACTTGTTACCCTATCTTTTCCATTGATTACCTCGATTAAAAGTGACAGTTCGCCCCTCGCAAGAACTGCTTGCTGTCGGAATAAGGGTCCTTGTTGTTTGCATATAGTGAGTACATCGAGTCAGTGACTTGAGAAGAATTATGATTTTCCGGGAAGGATTACTTTAACTACAATCAGTGTCAATCGTTTGGCAGATACGGAAAGCAGTTCTGAATTCAGTTTCTCCAGGCGAGTGGAATAGTGTGCAGCTCATTTCACTTGGCCGGGTTGATCTGATGACCTCTCCTTGTCAGTGTGACCGTTATTTGCACGCTATATACGTGCAGTGGACTCATTTACTATAGCTATTCACTGCTATTGCATGGCTCATCAACTGCGGTCGCCTTCGGCATAGCCGGTGGCGGCGCTAACCTTTGATACCTACAGATCAATTATCATTCTAAAATACGTTTCTTTGATATTGTTCATACCTTGCTTCGTCGCGGGAAACACTAAAAGATTAGAAGAAATCGTATCGTTATCTCCTGTATCCACTGCGAAAATTACGCGCTGTCCATGCATTCCATGGTGACGCGAGGTATGAGTGCCTTTAGAGGCGATATTATGATGCGACGTTCATCAGGTAGAAGAACGGGTGTTGGGGAGGGTACAGGAATTCTATATGATTGGTATTTAGAGCTTTCGCGGCGAAAAGCAACTATTAGACCGACGTCATACTCGGCGACGGACAAGCGATTGCAATCGCGCTACCATTATCGCGCGATGGTGATTGCTTGCCAGTCAAGCGCAAGCAACGGGTGATTGACCCTGCCCTGATCGATCCACTCGCCATCAGGACCGCTCCATTTTGAATTTCGATGGTCGATGGCGGTGCTGATGGCGCCGAGTGTATCGATCGTTGGCGGGGTCTTGCCCGTTGCTTGCACTTGATTGGCAAGCAATGACCATCGCGCATCGCGCGATTGCAATCGCTTGTCCGTTGCTGAGTATGACGTCGCTCTTAACGGTCTAATAAGGCTTCAGTGGTACTTCGAGCCCGCCGGAATGGAGGATAATGGTGATGTATTTGAAATGAAACTATTACCATCACCGTTCGGTTTCCTTTTCTAGTAGATTTGCACCACCCATTGTCGCAGCACTTGAATACTGGCAAGATCTAGTGTTTGGCTTCACTGGAACGACCTCTGTAATAGCGTAAACTCGTCCACTCCGGCAATTAAAGGATGAAAAGAGGGTCCCGTTTACTGATTCTACTAGTTTTTTCTCCGCAGGTTCACAAGCGTATTAATATGACACCTCTATGTGCTTTCACATTTCAACGGTATCAGCTTGTCGGGAGAGTTGTCTTTGACGAGCACTATAAATTGATCCTGATCTACGTTGTAATGTTGGGAAGTTGTGCAAATTTGAATTGTTCTTCTGATAATGGTGTTGAATGCCTTTCACCACAATCATATAGGGCGAAAAAAATGAAATGCAATCTTCGCATTAGAAGTTCAAAGGGCTCAGCGCTAAGGATATAAAACTCGTAAGAATCTGCTCTTTTTAGACCATGAAGATCATGACCCAATACCCCAGAGAGCAGCACTAGGACCATCAAAACTTGGATTTAGTATGTACCTTTACATGTTTGATTATACAAGACCTGAAAGTGGGCCGAAGCTTGCTTCAAGAAGCTGCTCTGATATGTGTTACCGTCACAGTTCCTACTTTTGGGATATCCTCTCACGCAAGTAGCTTCTTTTCTCAATTTCTGCTCCAATGCAAAAAGTGCGACCTAACGCCACGTATCTACTGTTGCATCTGCTTGAATACATAATTCGTGAAATTATTACAAAATAGACTGTAATCCAGATGTTAGGACGGCTATGCTTACCGTCTTGCTCTGCTACAGTATCCAGATCCATTCGGAAACTATCTACGCCCAGTGAAAAGCCGCTGCAAGCTGTTGTTGTTGATGTTGAGGAGGCTGGGCCTCGACTTGATATTTCAGGGTAAGCTTTCATGTTTCGAGGAACTGGTGTATAGAAGCTAGAAGCGGTAATGGTCACGTTGTTGCAGTCTCAAGCCTCGCCATCGGGTGATCGCAGCTGGTGGTATGCCACCGCTTGAATTCGAGTGGGAACGCAAGCGAAATGCTCAGCGAGAACGCTTCGGCACATATGGTTTGAAAAGTGGAATTGATCCATCACTATGTTGGCCCACAGTTGAGGTACTGAAGAGGACTACCCTAACGAAATTCATTCATCTTATCTAAATATATTATCCCTTTTCTAGGAAATTGAGGAGGAACAAGCTGTAGGTCTATATCGTGAGTACGAAACATGTGTCAGGGAAATGAAGGTGCTCAAGCAAAAGAAGGAGGCCAAAGAGGCGGCTAGGATAGCTGAACTGGAGAAGAATCTTGAAAAATATCCAGAAGTGCTTGCTAAGTACGAAGCTTCGCAGATTAAAGCAGAAAAGGAGCGTGATGAAAAGGAGATTGCTCTGGAAAATCGAATACGGTTTGTTCAGTTTTTGTTGTTATGGTTTCATTGGATGTCCTATAATTTCGGAGCACTTATATTCCATGTTTCTATGCTACCATTACAAAATTGGGCGAAGTGTGCCTGGAGGGGAGGGGGGGGGGGGTGGAGCCAGTCTATGGAAAGGCCGCTAAACCAAGTTTAACGGGAGGAACGAAATCCGCAGAGAATATGGATTTCTTGAGTACTTCACATTCCCTCTTTTGCTCCAAGGCTCACAATTAGTCCTTGAATTGAGTGTTTCCGTAAATCTAGCGCAATCTTCGGAGATGCTTCCCCTTCTCCGGAGCCTCACTGCGCCCGGTATTGTTCTGACGCGTTTTATATATCAGCACTTGTTGAGTAATCCCAAAATTGTTCCCAACTTTTTTGTGTGGTTTTCGACGCGATACAATTGTATCTTGTCAATTCCCCTTGCGAGTCTCTACATCTTCCAAAAAGACTTTCCTTCTTTCCATTATAAGTTGCGGAATCTCGCTTTGTTTGGATTGAAAATGAAAAATTTTTATAATAGATTTATGTGGGGTTGGGTTGCTTTTTTTGTAAGATAAAAACGGTCAAAATAAGTTTTCAAAGAAGGAAGCATATTTGATTCCATGTTTTCAACGGATGATAGCTTGCTGGGGTCAGCAAATGCGAACGTCATTGTTTTTGTCTTTTCACATACAAGGATACCAGTTAGTTGATCCCGGAGGACTAGGCTTGATTGGGTTATTCGATTCAGTATTTGACCACGCTCTCCGCCCCTTCCCCTCAATCCCGCAATGATACGTTCGGGACGAAGCACCGATTGCTGCTCCACCAGCTCCGCTCAAATTAAAGAGGGTATTACAACTTAGTTTTCTCCATTTTTGACGGCCTACTTGGTGGTTAGGATAGAAGCCGAGGAATACTTGGAATAATGGAGGCAGTGAGGTCCAACGCGAATCTCTCATTCTTTCTGCGCTCGAGTTCTTCAGCAATGCTCAGCCACGCGGTCACTGGTAAAAAGGAGATGTACAGGGTGCGGCATAAATATGGTGACAAGGTAATTGTTTTCCAGTTTGAACTAGAAGGTCGAAACGGGATCTCTAGTACAGCAACGTATAGCATCCTCTCAACAAATGTTAGCATTTATTATCAACAATGGCCGTCTATGAACTTGCAATTTTCTTCAAACGTACCCAACAAAAATGAGCCCTAGCCCGCACGACATCTTTCAAATCATCGTTTCACAGGTTTCGAAATGCAGCTGTTAACGATCCATTCAGACTGCGTTGTTTCGTGCCCTTCGTGAACTTTAATACCCACCACAAAACGTAATCCGCCACATTCAAATTGATGGTTTTGGCTGGCCACTCTTTGTGCAACCCAAGATCGGACAAATCGGCTCTGCAGCAGACTTTCACAAAATTCATACATGAGCCGGCTTATCGTCTTACCACAGGATCCTGCCGTTATGAATGCTAAAAGAGACAAGAGCTTTCTTTAAAACGCTATCTTGTATAGCATTTGGTTCGAGATTTTACTCTCACACAGGTGGAAACCAACTGAGATGGTGAAATTGCACTACCCAGATTCAACTCATCGCTGAGCTGAGAAAATGTATTTGGTTTCTATTGTTCCTGCTCTGCTAGTTTCTTCGGAGCTCCTAGTAATCACCCCTGAGTTTACTTGACTGAAGACATGATCGTATAAGAAAAATACCAGAGGTTTTCTCGACGGTGCACACGCGGGCTTCAATAGCGGCCCTCGCCCCAAGCCCTCGATATTTTTAGCTCTGCTCTTCCCATCCCTATCTGAGAGAGCTTGTCGTTTATGGTATTCACAAGCTTATATCCCATGCTTCCTATGCAGAACCTATCCCACCGTTTATCTTGATAGTGTCGAATTTGTGGTCTATTTTATCGTGGTCCTCACTGCATAGAGGTGGATACGCATTTCGACAATATTCCAAGGTAACCCTTTGAATTCCGTAACCGATTGACGTCTCTGAGAAAGGTCATTATGTGTACTGCAATTGAATGTCGTATGCCAGTCTGGCGATGCATCCTTCGGAGACAACACATCTTGGAAAGAATCCACCAGACAGCGCGCGAGACTGGAAACCCCACTGGCTTCGGATTAAGTGTTGCCATTCATCAAATAACAATCGTGAACCCATGAAATCATATAATTATATACAAAAGGCAAAGGCGAATCCGAAGGCCTAGTCATGAGCTCTGCTTGTTGTTTAGTAAGTGCATGTGCTGTAGTTCAATGTTGTCACCATAATTATGCCGCACCCTGTAGAGATATTGGAAGTTTACGTGATATTACTCCTTCTACACTTTTGTACATTTTATCGTAGCTGTTAAGCTTTTCTAAGGCCAAGCATTTGTAGAGAGATCCAAGAATATTTTGGCTATTGGATGGATCCGAAGGATCCACGGTTCGAAGTCATGCTCCAACAAAAGGAACAGGAAGAGAAAAAGGTAAAGTTTTTGCGTGGTATTTCATGCTGTACAATTCTTTGCTGCCTTGGTGTGAAGGTGCTATGATGGTGCTGTAGCTCTGCTCTAGGGGACGTCGGCATTATTTGTTTCATCAAAATGCCGCGCATTTCTTTTACTCTATCCTGTATTATTTGAAGAGTCGGGTATCCGTCCCATGACATTTCGAGTTTTCAGGCGGCCAAACAAGCACGGAGGGCGGAGATGCAGAAAAAGAAGATAGCGGAAATAGTTTAATTACAGTTATTCGTCAGTAATCAGTAACTTGAATGTGTTCAATTAGTGTGACATGTGCTCAATTGTTAAGTTTGTGTTTTCTTCCGGTCTCAGGTATACATAAATTTTATGAAATGATTCATTTTCTTCTATCGTGGCTCGCTAACGTCCGTAATATCAAAGCAAAATGCCGTATCTATAATTTGAACTTTCCTTGACTTTTATCTGCATCTTTTCGATTTTATTACTGGGACGGTTTCGCTTTTTAGGCATGACGGATGTCACGATGAGTCAGGTCGAACCAGCGGCTGTTCCGTGCTCCACGAAAAAGCCTGCGGTGCCATCAGTTGAGTGCAGTCTGCACCCACTCGTCATTATAAACATTTCCGAGCACTGGACGAGGATGCGAGCGCAAAGTCGGGACAAAACTGCACAGAAGGTGGGGAACAGTATACTTTCCAGCTGCTTCCCTTCACTTAGCTTTCAAGTAGCGAATTTTTGGTGCACATAATTGATGGTGTCGTTTTCTTTCGCAATAGAGACTACGAGGGAATAAGAGGGAGCTGAGACGAAATTTGCTCAAGCAGGTGGTTCCTGGAGAACGACATATAGAAAAAAGTCCTGTAGATCAGTGAATGATGGAGTATGGAGTGAAAGTAGAACATCTGAAATCTGGATCGCGCCACCCCCCCCCCCCTTCACCTCTTATGGGTTGGGATCCCATGACCTACATTTGTCTAAGCTCCACGCAACCCTCAACTATGGGTGACTTTTTCTCCAAAAGTCCACTCATGTGTAGTGCAGTTGAAACAATAACAATCTTGAAGTTTTTGTAAAGTTCCCGTTGATTTCACGAAGTTTGCCAGTTTTTTTTCCCCAAATATGTGAAGCAAAGTTCTTAAAAATCAATCATCCGGAATAACAATTCCTTGAGCCTGATGAATGCTCTTCCGTTTTTTTTATCAGACGTCCGACGAACTCCATTTACTAAGGATTATTGTTCTCTCGAAAGCAAAATACAATCTTCTCTTGCGAGCAGAAGTCATCATTGGCAACTTGACCTTAATAGGGGTCAGTACGTCAAAATGTATGTACCAGGTCTCACTCAGTAGGCAGCAAGCATTAGGAAGACCGATGATAATCATTATTTGAAAATTGTTATCGGGAACTTAACGTAAGATGTTGTGAGAACTGTAATGTTCCGCAGCACTCTGTGCCTACTCCACGGCAGTTTCCCGATTGTAGGTTTTCAAACATGAGGAGTGGCGTTCAAATATTTGATTGTCGTGAATTGTCGTGAAATGCGCAAAATTGTTGTCTGTGATCTATAGGTTTTTGGAGCTGTGCTGGGTAAAGTGGACGAAGGGCACGTTGAAATGGTGAATTCGTTCGAGTTGCGGATGTTCATGCTGGATGGACATTGTAGGTTTAACGAGGAATTTCTTCGTCAAAGGCTCAGTCAATATAAAGAGGTCAGTCTTACTCAGTTTCAGAGATTAGACAATTTTTTCTTTTCTATGGGGTTACAGATGTCTAGTGTTTGTGCTGATAGAGCAGGACTATACAATTGAATCGACTTATATGGAGCTAAACGCGATCGCAACCGCGATCTTCCTTGCTTACTAATGATTTGCAGAAGTTGCTGAACTAGGGATACCCCTACACATATAGAGATGTTTTCATTCATGCTTGTTCTGTCCATTATTTCAGGTGTTCCCAGAATTAGAAGCTGTCGGTTGGTATTGTACTGGTCAAGATGATCTGGAGCAAGACGAAATTTTGTTGCAATCTCTTTTTGCTGTGGCTATTGACTCTCCATTGCTGGTGAAACTGAACCCAACTGTAGATTCCCAAGCAAAAAGGTGCGGTTTCTAGTGCGAATCGTTTCATTCATTTTGCGATGCTGTATTCTTCAGGAAAGTCCCAGTAAAAGTGTACTACAGTCGAGAGACGCCTCTTGTTTCATCAGGACATGAGCTCGTTGAAATTGATTGGACGTTGATTTCTGAACAAAGCGAACGGATTGGTATCGATCACATCGCTCGGTTGTCGCAAGTGAGTGCATTCGAACTACTCACTAGGGAACATTCTTTGTTCACGAACTACGTAACCAAATCCAGACTATCTGACAAGACCAACTTTCTTCAGGGGCCGTATGCTGAATGTTGGGTAGGGGCTGGGGTCCCCGACCCGCGATGCTGAATGTTGGGAAAACGTCGGCGGCCCCAGCAGAGTTTCGTAGCAGAACCCACCGGTCCCGGCCAATCCTTTAATTTTGTGGCTCTATACTCTTCCTGCATATTACTATTATTCTTCCTGTATGTGTATTACATCAATATAACAATATGTAAGTGAACGAATCTGTAATCTAAAACTGTGATAGGAAAAATAAATAGCCAAAAAATTAAAGGATCGACCAGTAACCGGGGTTTACGGACTACTTGAACTTTCCTCTGTGGTCCTGCCACGAATGGCGGAGGGCGCAGACAATCAGAGAACGACGCCTGGATCGACTCCAAATCCTAAGAAGGGAGTTAAAAGCTTTAGGCCTAAGCCTTTCAGAGGGGAGGAACTCCGAGGTGGGCGGGGTAACCGGCGGGTGCGACGAAACTCTGCTGGGGCCCCCAACGTTTTCCCAACATTCAGCATCGCGGGTCGGGGACCCCAGCCCCTACCCATCATTCAGCATACGGCCCCAGATATCTCCTCAGCATTCCCCTTTACTGCAGATACAGTAAAAGTGTTTGCTGAAATGGTTTTCATGCACTGAATTCTTATCATTATCCAATTCCCCAAATTGATTATGATCCTTTTCAATCCCATGGGTCGGAATTGGAGTTTAAAATAGCAGGTTGAGCCACATCACCGTGAACACTGTTGAAGAATTCTCGTTCGATGTGATCGCCATTGAACTTTAATTCCTAGTTTCTTTAAAGCAGGTCTTATAAACTCCGACTGGCATCCTTTCGATTGATACGCTATTTCGTGCAGACCTTCAGTTTTTATATCAGCCACATAAATGAATATGGGAAGTCCAGGAATTAGCTGGCCTTTTTCTCGCCCGAAATGAAAATTCGGATAATCTCGCTTGGAATCGAACTTGCACTGATTCTGATCCATGAGCTGACACACTATCGTGCTGCTGGACGTTTACGAAAAGTAACGAGTTATAGTAAGTAGCAGAAACATCTGCTCTTTACATCGCTGGGTCAGACTTTAGTGACGTTATTCCGCCCTACTTTATTCGATTACTTTAGCGAGTGCTAGATAGTTTTCTGTTCGAAGATCTGCTCACCCGTGTCCATTTTTTCGTAGGTTTTTGGAGAGGCATCGCCCACATACCTTTCTAAAACTCTTTTCAATTTTCGAACCTCATCGTTTCCTTGCATTTACAAAGGTTGTAGTCGAGTATGTACAATGTGGTTTTGCATTCCATGGTTGATAAGCGTATCTTTTCAGCGTTTAGCTTGAAACCTTCACATTAGCCAGTTTTCTTTTGCTCCTCATTGACGTGCTAGGTAGGCATTTTGGCCGTAATCTCCCACGTCGTCTAGATGCCGCAGCCAGTCGGACTCCGGGAGGCAAATAATTCAATGTACTTCACAGTTAAACTATTATTCTAGTGATAGGTTGCTACAATACAGCAGATCTTGAAATGAATTCTAGGCGGCGTCTGAGCTTAGTGCTTCGGATGAGTGAAACTGCTCACCCAATAAAAATTGCGAGACCATGGAACTAGAGAATCATACAAGACCAGCTTGGCACCGCACGCCATTGCGCGCATGATGAGAAAGGCGTAAGCGGAATTCAGCTGATGAAAGAGCGTCACGTCTCACCGCCATGCAATACGTTTCCTCGTAAAATGCCTTTGCTGAGTTCCATAGATTGGGTTCATTGTGCTGAAGCTCATACCTGATACGCGCGGTAGACTGTGGAATTAAAGAGCATGTAAACAACAGCCATGCATTGAGTGTCAGGACAATTCAGCGGTTGCATAATAGCTGCTGATGATGTTGCGGTAGAAATATCCAGCATTTTTTATTATTTTGAAGATCCACCATACATTCTTAGGGGCTTCAGTAGTGTAGCGGTCGAGTGGTGCTCGATGCTTAGCAACGCAAATGAAATTATCAAAAAATGCGTTACCTAAAATTTGATTCAAATGACCCTCCATGTCCTTATGCATTTTGTTATTATCAGCCCTTATCAGCCGTTATCACTTTTTGTCCCTCACCAAACATGTTCCCTTTCCACCCTCCACATCACTTGTCGGAACCAACGCCTAACCGGTGCTGGAACACCCGCAGTGAATTTCGTGAGTTTTGCGTTTTGGCGCCTCTTATCAGCTCTTGTCAGCTGTTATCACTTTCTGTGCCCTACCAAATGTGTTCCCGTTTCACCCTCCACATCGCTTAGCAGAAACAACGCCTCTCCGCTGTGGGGACACCCGCTGTTAATTTTGCAAAATTCGCGTTTTGGCGCCTCTTATCAGCTCTTATCAGCTGATATCAGTTTTTGTCCCCCACCAAATATGTTCTCGTCTCACCCCCTATATCATATCTTCAATTCAGCCCCTGGCTAT
>KZ345640.1:23111-42381 GCA_002352805.1 Teladorsagia circumcincta
GAGCGACGAGCGACTGGCCAGCGACGGAACAGAGATGGACGATCGCAATCGCCCATCGCTGGCCCAATCGCAGAGTATGACCGACATCTTAAACGGAAGATGCTGTGTAAATCTATATATAAGTTAACTAGCACAATGCGCAAACAATGTGGAACCAGCAGATTACGAATGCAAGCGAAGTCGCTTCTTGAGCTTCGTGCACGTTGCGCGTAGGAATTGCTCGTCTATTTCTTCTCAGGCTTCCTTCAGTGTTGCTTCCATTGAATCAAACTGTGATGATGAACTCGACACACCTCACTGTCACATAACACCATACTGAGAGGTGGGGTGGGAGCGAATCCGTGAAATGATGGGCATTCCTCGATGCTAGCAGAGTCGGGCAACTGGACTTGGCAGCACTCTTGAATGAACTTGTCCATGAGGGTTAGAGCACTATCCTGCTGGAAAAATTTCGGGTTATTTCCACGGTGAGACACGTACCGAACCCTCATTACGTTCACCTCAGGTGTTCCGATTTGCTGATGATCTTACCGAAATCGACGAAAGACTAACGGCCCTCATCAATAGACGTGGAGATTTCAAAGCAAAATTGGGGCCGAGTCTGGTTATGTGCAAGCTAACTTTTGTCGTAGAGTAGCACTCCCGACATTTCTGCCCGGAATACAATCAATCTTGCTACTGCTAATCCGCAAAGCTATGAAAATTTATCCACCAGAAGAAAGGGTAATGGTGCGTAGAAGGGGTGCGTTTCCTCACTGAGGCGGGTAAGCAACCTTTTGCAATTTTTGACCATGTGCTGCTTATTGGTATCGAAAATGAGCTGGCACCCTTGTGTAGGATATTGACGGATATGTAGCCCTTCAGTGACCATCTGCCCCATCGACGACTTCTACGCTTGCAGCTCCTTTGCCATTCTTTCGAAAGAGCGTCGTTTGTCGTGGTCAGTTTCATAATAAAATATTTCAGTCGACCCTTGCGCGGAATGGCTAGCCTTTCTCGTTCTCTCAGACCTATGAGTGATGAACACTGTCTCCTGATATCGCATTATGATCTTACGTATAGCTCTTGTGAGAACTATAAGATAGTTGCCATTGCCCTTCATTGAGAGACCTGCCTTGTGCATGCGACTGATCCGAGGTCGCAGTGGAAGACCTCCCGCCCTCCTGAAGGTATTAAATGAATCGTTGAATTTCGGCGCCTATAATTTTGGTAATTTTGGTACACCCTCTAGGAAACTCAACAGCAGAGTGTATAGAGGAGGTCGAAGCTGAGTGAGGGGCACGTTATCGATCGATTTCCTCTAAAGAGAAATAGTGTACGAGCTAGTTGCCGGTTTGGCTCACTATTTGCATTGCATTGCATTTCGCAACCTCACCACTTGCAAGCCTGAAATATGGTCCATTTACAGAAAAATAAGGATGCTCGTAGAGCAGGCAATTTGTTATCAAAAGATGTCCAATGAAGCGTAAAAACAGTTGATCTCAGCTAGTAAATTTTTATCTGGGTGAAAACAATGCAACACTTTCCGGTTTTCTTTTCTTTTCTGAAGTAGGTGATGTAGATAACATTTGTGACAAACGGATGGTCGAGTATTTTCGAGACTTTTGTCAATTCGGTGGATATAGGCACAGCAATAAGCAGCTATCCAAGAAGGTCCAAAAACACGACCGCTAGCCAATCTGAACTCCGAGTCATTGTTAGTTCGAATATCTCCATAACAATGAATTCCTGTCAACGACTGGCATTACCTGCAATGACCTCAACGGTAAAGCTGATCACTGTTACAGCGTGTTTTACCTGTACCAGGGCTTTCGATATTTTGATATTTCTGCTAGAGTCCAGCAGAATTCCAGAATTCGACCGAGGCAGCTTGTCACAGCGCTCGTACTGCGACAATGTTCAATTCGTCATGACATTGCGAGTTATCATGTTAGAAAACGGATCTCTTACGAGGTAATTCTGGAGCTGAAACAAGACTTCCTATCCCACCTGGCATATTTCCCTGGTCAAAGTCCAAATAGCTACCACTTATACCGGATCCTAATCATGATCTTTGTGGCGGAGTAATTCGATCCTTCCCGGAGAAAACGTGTTTCTATCTAACCCATAAGTCCTGGCTTGAAACTCATCATTACGTTATGAACAGAAAGAACTGAAACTTGCATTTCCAGTGACAAGCAGTTCAATAAACCGGAAGGGCAGTATACAGTTACGTTCAGACCGTTCATCACAAATGCAGCCGGCGAGACTGTTTCCAATTGCTTCTCCGAATGCCTCTTTTTAACCTTTTGACTTACTGCACCAACATCTCGCACTTCTACTGCATCGTACTCTTCCGATTGTTTTGCCTCTATTCTCCGAAATAGAACGCTTCAACCGCATTCTTTAATTGCGTTGCTTGATACTTAGCAGCTCCAAGGCGCAGTTACTCCATGCTCCGCATTTGGCTCCTCCCGGCGTACCTTCGACTGCCCATAGAGTTTCCTTTTGTGAGTTTGTTTCTCTTCGGAAACCGAATCTTCGTGCGTGAAACTTTGTGTGATGTCCCTAGTGAACACAACTGATACAATCATGTTGGAAAAAATTACCTGGAAAGGATTCCCTTGAGGTTCAACGCGATCTCGCAGATACACATCACATGAACTTTCATTGCACACACGCACTTTATCGCATTTCTAACAGTAATCAGTCCTTTGTTCACTTGTCCTCTTGTTCACCTTCTAGAATCCGCAGTCTATCGACATTCTTCATAGTCCAGAAAGCACGCAGCCGCACGTAGCTTCAAGTGGAGTAGAGAAGCATGCCCATCATTGCTATCCATCCCGAGACATTCATCAAGAAGTCAAAACTCTCAACTATCTGACGAGCATTTTCATCAAGCACGCGTCCCTCCCTACTGAGGTGCAGTGGACACCTTGAATTCCCACATTTGGGCGTGACCCGTAGCGCAAATCACCACATGCATATGTCTGTCGGTGTGTCCTGCTGTCTCCGTCCGCGAAATGAAGCGGTGAGAAAGTTCATAGAAAAATAAAACCGCCAGCAAAACTGAGGAGTTTCCGGGTTTCGCGATATGAATGTCTCGTAGAGGCACAGTCGTGTCAACACTCCATCGGTTACATAAACTTTCTCTGCGCACACTCTCGGCCATTTCGGATAATGCTCCAGTGGCAGCTTGAGGGCAGGAGAGACGGAGGAGGAAGGGAATGAGATGAAGAACTACTATGCAGAAAACGAAATCCTTTTCATGCATGCGTCCTCTGATCGTCTTGCTTTCCTTCCAAGGGTGAAAGTGGGCGCAGAGGACGACATGAGGCTCACGCGCTTCAAGGAAGATTCAGCCAATTGCGAGGAGACGAAACTCATTGTATAGTATTCATCGAAACCTGTGAGAGAAGATGATAACAAAGTTGGTGTTAGACCTCTGCAATTGTTTACAGTTTCCTTTCCAGGTAACATCGATAATTTTTCGCACATACAACAATGCTACAGAAGCTGACATACTCACTCACCATGACATACCGAATATGCGATCTTACCCTGTTGTTAATATATCGAACATTCGTCAGGTATATTCTGTGCAACATATCCTCATATTATTCTACAATATGTATTACATAATATGTATATTTGAGAAAGAGGAGCTGAGTGATTAAAGTTCTCGCTTGCTAAATGATGTTTGAGGAGTGAGTAATCAGAAGAGTCACTGGAGCATGAGGCAGAGTTTCCTCCGCAAAAGGGTAAAGAATTGTATTGAAGCCGCGCAGGGAGGCATCATTGGAGAAATTCTTGAAGCAAAATCTCATTGAATTATTTTTTGTAGCAGATGTAGGCCCTAATATGCCGTACTTACCATATTATCACGATGACATTCTTCATCTCGAAGAGGATTATCGGGTGAAATTGAACTTTGGGTAGACTGCATTAGACTTTCAGGTACTGGAGATAAGAATAAATTGTAACGATTATACCACGTGATCGACTTTTTTGTAATGTATTTACTTCCGATAAGGACTGCTGTGGTTGAGAAGCACTTCTAAGTTCCTCTACATTGAGACCTTCAATGGTTGAAGGAAACGGTCCCGAACCAGTGGATTGAACATCCTTGCCTAGGTGCCTAGGTGTTAGGGAAAGGAAGCTCCAAGGTGGATAACCACGCGGAACAATTGAATATCAAGAGGGCAGAACGTAAGGAATGTAGCACTTGTACTGGTTTGTATCCAAAGTAAGCTTTGAGAGTCGTTCACTTACAATGTTATCATTAGGACTAGAAAGCATGAAAAGGTGGTCTCTAAGACTGAAGTAGGATAATAAGGAATACCCTCACTAACCCCTTTGTTACCGAGCTATCATAATCGCATCGGCCTGTGAAGTTGCATGACTGTTTCTGAGTCGAACAGTTCGGACAAATCTCAGAGAGGTCAACTAAGCAGGCCTCCTACCATTCTGCTGTTCAAACAGCATAGATAAGGTGACTGCCGAAATACAGAATGTCCAAAAATTATAGGCGCCAAAATTCAAAGATTCATTCAGCAAGAGTACTGCTTATTCTCGCATAATTCGCCAATGATTATTTCTAGGTGGGAAGGTGTGTTTGTAGTTTGTTTGATCGGAGGGGTGGAATCCAGCCTCAATGAAGGGCAACGGCAACTATCTCAGAGTTCTTACAAAAGCTATACGTAGGATTATTATGCTACATTAGGAAACAGTGTTCATTACGCGTAGTTCTAAGAGAGGGAGAAAGGCTACCCATTCTGCGAGAGGATCGACCGAATTATTTTGTTTTGTAACTGATCACGACCAACGACGCTCCTTTGGAAGAATGGCAAAGATGCTGCACGAGTCCAGGTCATCGATGGGGCGGATGGGCACTGAAGAACTGCATTGCCGTCTCTATCATACACAGGAGTGTCAGCTCATTTCCGATACCAATAAGCAGCAGAGGGTCAAATTTGCAAAAGGTTGCTTACCCGCCTCGGTGGGGAAACGCACCCAGCCACCCTTTCTGCTGGAGGAATAGTTTTCATGGCTGAGTGGATTGACAATAAAATAAACGATTGTATTCCGGGCAGAAATGTCGTGAGTACTACTCCACGACAAAAGATTGCTTGCAACTCCATACTCGATCCGAATTTTGCTTCGAGAAGACCCCACGTCCACTTGTAAAAGGTTGCTAGTTTTCCCTCGATCTCGGTAAGAGCATCAACAAATCCGTACAGCTAAAGTGAGGCTAATGAAGGCTTGGCACGACTGCCATCGTGAATCAACTCAAGGTGCTTCCAGTACTAAGGTGCCCTAGCCCACATAGCAAAAATCATCCAAGAGTTGCGAGTTCAGTAGTGCGCACCGACGTACGGCTGTCATATCAACAGGTTCGCTCCCACCTCAACTTTCAGTGTGATGTTAAGTGAAAGTATGGTGACTACAATTCGAGTCACTGGAAGCAACAATGAAGGAAGCCTGAGAGAAAATAGACGAGAAATATCTGCGTGCAACGTGTGCGAACCCCAAGAAGCGACTTCGAGCTCGCATTCGTCGCACTGAAGAGCGTTTCAAAATCTGGTTGTTCCACATTGTTGCACATGATGCAAGTCAAGTTATATGTTATGGTTGGTCTGAAAGTCTTGCAACAAATTACGCTGGAGGTTAGAAATTTTTTTCAGACCTCTGAAAATTCCGCGACATATTTGTCAAAGTAGCATCCACTATTACAATTTTCATTTCCAGCCGACCAGCTCGCTGTCTCATTACTTGTTACAGCTACTACACCGACTTTGCGAAAAACCCTTCGTTCCCTTAAAGGCAAAATTCAGGATCGAATGAACAGGTGTCTCCGCTCAAATGTAAAAGACGGGTGGGAAGTGGACCGCCAGAGTAGAGAAAAAAAGGAAAAATCCTTAAATTAACAGCAAATACGAGTCTTTTGCTTTACGCTGCGGAGAAGTTCAGAAGATCAGCTGAGGGATGAGAGATCGTGGGAGCGTGGAGAGTGGTAGAGAAGATACGTGTAGAGATAGCACAGCTGATCAACATTGCTACGCAGGCAAGATATCGAACGGTGGGCAGGTTCAATGGGGTAGGGGCGGCGCCAATGCACCAATCTTGACTTCTAGCGCCTAAACCTTACCAATTCGCCTCGCCTCTTCTGGACTTGGTCTGCCCTTGCGCCTGCATCATATGTGACGGGGACAACCTAAATTTTCTCAAAGATCGCGAACTTTGCCTTTAACTTCAACGAGTACCATTCAGATTCTTTCGCGGGTCACCCTACACCAAGGATTAGCCAGAAGATGGGTGAGGGCACGCTCTCCTAATCCGCGGTACAGCGGCGCTTCCCTCTGCTTAGCATTGACTTGTTTTATTCAAAAACGATCCGCACTCCAACCAACCCTGCAGCTGACAATCACGATGCTCTACGCTTTCGAGAAGGGATCTGGATAGACCATCGATCGCTGCCTAGGGCAATTCTGATGCGAACAAGTGGCAGTACCGAGTTATCTTCGAACAATTGTGAAGATCCAGAAATGTAGAGTTTGAACCTCACATGTCTTGAGCTTGAATCAGCTCCAAACACGGCCTGACATCGTTATGTTCAAGTTGACTAACTATGGTTCCATCGACCGAGCATCAAACACATTTGCCGATGAAGAGAAGAGGGTAAGGTGTGCTAACAAATGAACAAGCGGCAACAGCCTTGCCTAAACGCTTCGGCAGTTTTGACGGCCAAAGTCAACACCGTCCGAGTCGGATCTTCCCGGATTTTTGGTGTAATATTAGAGGGCTTGAGCTTTGGAAACCCCTACATGCAGATGCCACAGCCAACGGGGAAGTCAACCCTATACTGCTTGATGCTTGATTGCAACGCTATTCATTATGGAGAAAGTCAAGACAAAGTTTACTTTTTCACGACTTAAACTTCCCATTGCCAAGAAAATTACGGTGAACATCAGGACTCTCGGACGGAGAGTTTTTCATGCTCCTCATAGCCGTGACCTCCTGCGGCCAGATGCCTACCTGCTTCTCTATCGACTCCACTTTCTAGAGAAGAAATTATTAAAATCATCATAATGTCAAAATCGACAACCTACTTTCTTCGATCACCATTCAACGGAGTTCACCAAGGGAGGCATGGGACAGCTTCTTGTGCGTTGGCGATAGGTTGTATATATTGTTGGTTCGTATTATGCTTTATGAATGGAGCAAGAATATCATAATCAAAATTCAGCTAGATCGTTGCTAGACTTATGAACCCACCTAATATTATGAATCCACTCAACATCAGACGCCCCAGTTATATTGCTGTGTATAGGAGCTCAAGATTTTGGTACACCCTATATACTGCCAGCTTGAATACTCAGCTGTCGCTGCGATGTAGATTGGCTTTCACTAAAGTACTGGCGCAGGTCTCTTGCTTGTAGAGGCTGGGTTGAACGTTGACGATAAGCGCTACATTTAGCGAATCGGGCCACACTGTCAGCCACACACTAGTCACGAGCTCGTTTTCCGACTGAGCAAGATGTGAATACAAGTTACCGATAACCTCGCTTACCCGTAAAGGAAAAGTACGGGATGCTCGAAAAATACAGCCCCTCAACTGTACCACCTGTCATTGACCACCTCGAATACAAAGTTTGAGCAGAACTCAGGAGGATTATGGAGAAGCCATAGTGTAGTGTATAAGCCAGACTCAAGTGAGATAGATCGAGGATAAGTGGTACAGTTGTTGGAAGCACAATGTTTCCGTGGCGGTTCCATCTTATGCTGCCGGTGCGGGGACGATTTCGAGATTACTCCATACCTTGCTTCGATATTTCGAGTGGAAACTCCGTGCTCAGCATTCTGCGGCTAATCCAACTCTGGAAGGGGGAGCGAGTGGGGTTGTGAAAATTGCACTTTTGGGCCTCTTAGGTGTGACCAAATACCTCTCTCAATCACTTACTTCAGACTACCCTCCTAAAATACTTGAAATTGTAAAGCAAACTTGTGGAAAAGGTTTCTACAGTTTTTGATTGTTAAGTCGTCTTGTCTCATTCAATTGTCAAGTCGCGTCATCCCAACTAAATCTTTAAAAAAAGTTTTAGGTAATACACACTCAATATACAACAGCTAGGCGTTTCAGAAGTGTCGTGATGACTACGCAACGTCGTGATATTCATTTGTGCCATACATATGTATGCCATATGTACATATGTATGTACATACCTGTGAATGCGAGTGACCACACACAAAACAAAACTAATTACAAAAACAACATTTAAAAAGCTCATTCCGAGTTCACCACTCATGCGTGTCTCTTTCAAAGAGTTCACCTTACTGTACATCAAAGAAGTTAAGAAGCCAAAACTAGAATTCCTAAATTTTCACCAATCCCCGAGGAATTGTATTTACCGCGACAAATGGTTAGCATACGGGGGAATATCGGGCTATGCGACGGACAAAAAACTTTTCAGGCTGATTTCTACGGTGCCTTCTATATGTTCCACAAGTGCTGGTCAATCTTACGACGAGCGACAAGTGCTGTCGTTAAGGACGTTGTGTGCGGCACCTACATTGCTTAACAGGCCACATTGCTAGGGGTAGGGGTAGGAGAAGTGGGTGAAATTTCGCTAAGGGGGGGGGGCACTCATAATATCTTATCTACATGTCTTTTTAGAAAGACTATCTAATCAAAACCGAATCGCGATAGAGCCCTCGTATCTAATCACAGCAGAGTTGAGGAAAGGCACTCATATCTTATCACACTCAATCAGGACATCTCTTGTTGAGGCGGTAGCTTGCGATTGCTACAATTGCTCCATTGATACCAAATTTGCATTAGTCGGCCTGTTTGAACTCGAAAGGTCCTGGTTCTAGATCGTTTTTTGCACTATCCGAGAGTATCCCTACCTAATCGCACTTCAGAGCCTGTGCTCTGAACGTCGATAAGATATGAGGGCTATTCCGCAACTCTGTTTTGAATTAAATAGTCACTTTGATGGGGCATGTAGATAAGATATTATGAGTGGCCCGCCCTTAGCGGAGTTTCACCGGAGAAGTGTCATTCTTCTGGTCACACTTGAACATTCATTGTTGTCTGGCAGGAATCCCCTCTGATTGCCTCCTTCAAAGGGCAGTTGGTCACAACAGAGGTGATCTTCGTTCCCCATTTCAAAGCCGTCAGCCTACCCGCAATACTGATTCTATGATAGTAAGCATCATTCAAAGGCGTTCGAAGATAGATGAACTTCAACAGGCTTTTTTTAGAGTCATGCAGTATAGAAGTGTACTAGGGATTTCTTTAAACTCGTTTTCAGCGACGAAAGCCATTCATTCGAAAAACACAATCACATGGTTCAGTGCTGCAGGTTGCGCCCCTTGGAAGACCACTTCTGGCGTTACCAGAAGTGAATCACGAACCGAATCACGTTACCGAATCACGTTTGAGTGTACTAGAAACAAAGAACTCGCACATTCATATCTCCCTCATACATACTGTATGTTCATGGAGAATTCCACGAAAAACTGGGAAGCCGAGCAAGTGGAAATATACTTATCAGAAAGCGGAAGCTTCTCACAGTAGCAAGGTTTTGCGCAATTTGCTGCAGAAGGAAAAGCCACAGCGGCCTTACAGGGCCTTCCCCGCGGCGCTCGCGGCTCTACTCTCCCATGTTTCCCAGCGTTTCGGAAACTAATGCTATTATCATCAGCACTTGCTCTTGCTTTCAGCAGAGAATTCTATTTTGAATGACCGCCTTTCATTTTTTCCAGACAATGCTTATAAATATTGAAGCTTGCTTTGTTTTCGGTGTGATACCCGCTACCGTACGTAATAGCGATCTTTCTTGGTCGCTAACTCGTCTACGACGACTGATTCAGTAGGAAACTGTGGTTGTAACTCTTATCTTTTTGGCCATACTACTGCAACTTTGATCCTACCACTTCGAGCGGTAACCCATCTTGCTATTACTTGTGAGCCGTGAGCGCCGCGGGGAAGGCCCTGTAAGGCCGCTGTGGCTTTTCCTTTGTAGCAAATTGCGCACCACCTTGCCACTGTGGGAAGCTTTCGCTTTCTAAGTCAACCTTTCAACCTCTGTGTGCTATCATACGTTATACTTGGCGAGATTCAGGGCTAAATTGATGAGATAATCCCACTCAAATGTGAAAACAGGGATGGGAGGTGGGCCGTCAGAGGAGAAGAAAAAATTGTAAGTACACAGCAAATACAAGACTTTTGTTCTACGCTGCGGAGAAATCTGAAAGACCAGCGGAGAGATGAGATATAATGTGAGCACGGAGATTGGTAGGAAAATCCACGTAGAGAGAGCATAACAGTCCAACGTGGCGTAGACGTAGAGAATATATCGTATGGTGGGCGGGCCATATTATTCTTGGTGGAGCCTTTTAAAAGTCCTTAGTGACACTTTTCGGCGTAGGACAGTAGCGCGACTCTGCACTTGCGCACATAGCACTTCTAGCCATAGCAAAGGATTATTGAGTGGGTCTAAGCCCGAACCTCGCCTGCGAACATGGGTGTAAATGGTCCGCTGTTGCCTATTTTCTTCTGTTCAAAACATCACATGTTTCGATCCTGAGCAGTAAGCTGTTCCTCTAAAGAAGCTAGCATTGCTCTTCCATCCCTAAGTTGAATTCGTTCATAATTTCAGCCTGCAGTACTGTATTCAATGTTTTGCTGCACAATTTTGCTGATTCCGATATACGCCACAATGTATATATGCCGGTGTAAGATATATTCGCTGCTGAAGAAGGAAAGGTATTCCAAACAAACAAAGCTCATGGCGAAACAGTTTGTTAAGGTTTGCTTAATCTGTCTCGGTTTCGATCTTTCCCACGACTGACAGAATTAGTACAGACAATGTGGTTGAATACTTATATTTCAAATTTATTACTTGCAGGCGTTAACGCTTCAATCTATCGTGCCAGTGTTGGCTACTTTCCCAGCAGCAATAGTGTACGCTCTTCTCCAATTTGGTATAGTCGATGATCAACTACCAAGCTACCTTATAGTACCGTTTTTGTCTATTGGTGAGCGAAAAACATCTGAGCGTTCCTTTTTAAGAGCCTATTTCGCAACTGTAGGCATTCTGTATGCGCACTGAAAATGAAGTAGTCAAGTTAGTGATTGTAACAATATCGTTGCAATAATATCGAAGGTAAGTGCTGCGCCCACACGGTGGATAGAATAACATAAGATTTATTGGACAGAATAGGAGGCATGGCTAACGAACTGCAGTACATAGGCATGAAGTGAAGATATCACTACGGTGCAAGGCGTAGAGTCAAAAGGCTAAACGAAGAAGTGGCGGGTGGCTACTGACTATCCGGCGCAAATCCCGAGGCCTTCCGGCGGCATCGCAGATTTCCCTCTACCCTTGTCTCCACGCTTCAGTCGTCTCCACGTTATCGCCGCAATCCATCTCCAACGTTCCGGCCTGAGGAATATTCCCGACGAATTTCTTAGCTACAGTATCCTTTACATCTCCCCCATCCGCGAAGAGTCCGTCCCGTACCTAAAAAAACTCAACTCAAAAACTCGCATTGATGTAAGGACGAGGCAGTGGTGGTACTGTAGGTGTGCGTGGGTAAGCGAGGTGGCTACGGTGATGTTGCTGATGCCTAGAATAAAAAAGAACAAGGACAAAACGCGGTTTAACAACGAGGGATAAAATGATAAGGCGTAATAGAGCAAAAGAACAAAATGATATGGAACAGCTCTACCGCTCTGTTTGGTGGCTGGGAAACATCCTCGCTCTACCGCTCTGTTTGGTGGCTAGGAAACATCCCTTTAACTTGCGAAGATGGTACAACGGCATGTGGGCCTTCGGCACAGCGAACGACTGTTCCCCAATGTGGGAGAGATCGCAGTGATGTGACTCGGCCTAAAACAAATTGTCCGTAACGGCATCGAGTGATGACCACGTTGAGACGGAGGCGGTTATCGACGAAAGTCGATTCCTCTCCTTCCATTCCCGTGCGCATAGTGAGGCGTATCACTACGTCCTTTTCCCTGCCTCGTATGGAGTCTACTGTAACTATCTCGATCTGTTGTGTCGCAGCGAAGTCCTGCAAGAGTCCCGTACTGGTCGCGGTAGAATGTGATCACGCACAGCTGCTGAGACGCTACACCGAAACGTAGTAAATGGCTTATGAGAGCCAGGCATGTGTTGGCTTCCTCTTCTATAAATGGGAACGCGTGGGCGCTCGAACAAAGCTCCATTTCACTTCCACCAGGGCAAAAGGAACCTGGTTGTTAGGAAAGGAAATGCGATCAAGCAGGAAGCTGCGGTCCTGCGCCCTCGTTCCACTGACTAAGTGCCATTGTAGCAGAGAATGCTAGGTAATGCATTCAAGGCGGGGTGCGCCCTAAAAGTAGTGATGAGCGTTGCTCTAGGTACTAGAGGGGACATCTATGTAGTTTATCCTCTTCTTAACATAAGGCGCTCTGCTTTATCTCGGAGAAAGAATGCGAATACTGTGTGGGAGCCGATGTACGGCCAGCAGAAGAAAAATATTTTCAAAGCTAAACATGAGGCGGAGTAGAAAAAAGGTTTAGCGTTACAAGGAAACCAAAAAAGTCAAACTTTGAACGGCCCTGGTAAGACTGGGTTCTGACTGGACCGCTGAGGAAAAAAAATGAAAAAGAACGCTAATCGGGGCTTCGTCTGAAGTCCAACGCAGGTACCATAATCCGCCAACCAACTAGGAGCCAACACTTAATTCGCTGAACAAAATCATGTAATCCGGAGCATAGGTGTTATCAAATTCTTTGCACCTTGCGCAAGGTTGGTACCGTAATAGGAAGCACCCCTTTTCTTTTTCTCACTATGTGTACGAGCCCAAGCTGGGAATCATCCTGAGCCTTCCGCAACAATCCACAATTACACACTTACCCGACGCCCGCGGGGATAATCTCCTTCTCTCAAAAGCCTCGTAAATTTACATGCAAAACAAGCTACGTCGGACTTCTCGAACAACTGCGTACTGCATCAAATAAACGACTCGACGAGATAGAAGTCGAGAGGCGGTCGGTTCTCCGAGGCTGGAGTGGTGGAATGAATGACGTGCGCTATATGTTTATTCCAATAAGGGCAGATCGTTTGCCAGGAAAGGTCGAGGAAGTGGAGAAGCGCGAGGCGAACACAAAGAAGGCGCGCCAGATGGTACCGAGATGATTGAGTCATCGGTGTTGATGATGGTGTTTAAGGCAACTCGCGATCGCCTACACTGCTCAAATCGGCGAACGCTTTCCGAAACTTTTGGATAACCCGAATGGAAATCTCAAAAAAAGGAGCGGTTCGTACCTTGAGATTATTCAGGGGGCTCAATCCTAGTAACTCAACTCCGGCCGCGGGCACTTACGAAACGCATCAAACGCTTGTCCAAATCATTCGCCGAGTGCGCAGCTGCCTCAAAAAATTGGAAGTACAGTCCATATCCCAGCGTCAGGGTAGGCGTGTAAGCGGAAGTGACGTGGTTGCTGCCGCACTTGATAGAAGTTGGGTTGATAAGTTGTTGCCCGCATTCTTCGCTGATATCCAGCAATGTGTGTTGGAATCAGCTTATCCGCGCAACTTCTATCAAGTGCGGCAGCAGCCACGTCACTTCCGCTGACACGCCTACCCTGACGGTGGGATATGGACTGTAGAAGTGCGGTTCCATTTGACTAAAGAAGATATTGCATGAAAGGGAAAAAACTGATTTGAGTCCTATAGAAAGTGGACTGGCACCCGCTGCTACCAGTGAGTGCTGCGCTCACACGGTGGGCAGAATAATATAAGATTTATTGGACGGAATAGGAGGCATGGCTAAGGAACTGCAGCACATAGGCTTGAAGTGAAAATATCACTACGGTGAACAAGGCGTCGAGTAGAAAGGCTGAACGAAGAAGTGGCGGGTGGCTACTGACTATCCGGCGCGAATCCCGAGGCCTTCCGGCGGCTTCGCGGATCTCCCTCTACCCTTGTGGCATCGTCCGCCTGCCTTCAGCGTCTCCGCGTTATCGCCGCAATCCATCTCCAACGTCCCAGCCCGAGAAATATTCCCGACCGATTTCTTGGCTACAGTATCCTTTACAGTATATCACTTTCGACTTCTCCTAAAAAAACAGTAGGAGTTAGAGCTGTGTAGTAGTCGGTTAGGCTAACTTTCGCCGAATGGATATCTCATTTCGTGCGTCTGTAATTCAGCACGTTTGAGATTGATGATGAAGCAAAAGTTACCACTGCGTGGAGGGACGAATCTCTTTCGACCAGGCTTGCACTTGTTGCTATATTTTGCTTTTGTGTTCGCTGGCGAACATTACGTCATCAGCATCGAGGAGACTCCATGGAACTGGCTTCTGAAGATTTCTTGAATGGCATCCATGACGACAATGCAGGGTTTTCCACCCCAATTTGTAAAACTTGCATTCCATTTCGAAAACGTTCCAATCAACGAAATTGTTTCAGCTATATTCGTGAACGTTTCATTCTATTTCGCATACGTTGCATATAATCATTAATGCCCACTTCGTCATTTTTGCATTCAATTTCGGAAACGTTGCAGCCCATTTCGTAAATGTGTCATCCCATCTCGTGAACGTTGCAATCAATTTCGTCATTTTAACCCTTAATTCGTCATTCTTGCAAGCGATTTCGTACTTTGCAATCAATTTCGGCAAAAAAAAACATTTTGCTGAAACTTATGCTACAAGGGTTAACGACGGTGCCGATCACCAATGTGACATCAATTTTCGACTCTGGCGCTGAATTGGCGCTAGTTGACGCTAGTTTTCGCCACGACTCATTCCCACCAAATTCGTTGTAAACGACGAATGACGAATTAGGGGTTAAAATAACGAAATCGAATGCAACGTTTACGAAATGGAATGAAACGTTTACGAAAATAGCTGAAACAATTACGAAATTGATTGCAATGTTTCCGAAATAGAATGCAAGGTCTAGCATCGAGTGGAATCGGGGTGGAAAACCCTGTATAAGAGCGGGGTAAAGCCGAGCTTTGGTGCTATCCGACGGAGATGGGGAAATCCATTGAAGTGTCTGGTGCCTTTTGCACTCGGCAAATCAACGTCTACTAAAGGAGGGGTTCGTTTCGCGTTTTCTTGACGGGTCTCTCTCTTTTTAGCTATTGTTGTACCACTGAGCACCTCCTCTCCCGTCCCCTCCAACTACCTATCGTTGCCTTCAGAGACTAGTCGATTTTTGAACACGAATTCACAAATTCGATTCGTCTCTTATGCCGCTGTGATATTACGATCAGAGAATAATGAGGGTTTTTGTCACCGTCACACGCTGGAAGAATTTTCGTTGTGATGTGCTTCGGCCTAAATTCCGCCTTGAAAGTTGCCAATCAAAGTTAACCGCCCACATTCCCTAAACTGGTCGAATAAGGGTCGCATTTGCGATTTCTGGAAGAGAGGAGCCCCATTGAGACGGTTGAGAGAGGTTATTCATGATTGGGGAAGTACGAATGAAAAGTGGTATTAGGTCGGCTCATATCTCATATTTTTAGGAACATTGAACGTTTTCGATTCAATTACTTATCTCATTTCTCTGAAGTATAATATTCTTAAACCATAGTACCTCACCATTATTACCATTGTATCGCCAACGCGAGGATGAGTGCTCAGTTCTCTCGTGGAACTCCACGGAGTTCTGACCGGACAAAGTGGAGCTAAAAGAACTGACTGCTCACCGCTCGAGAGCCTCCACTGTTTCATGAATTTTCTTCATGGGTGGAGTCAAATGACCTCAAAAAAGTTTTTGTCTAACTTTGCTTTCAGTCGCAGGCGTCGCCCTTATCACTGACACTCTTATTACCTGGTGTCAGTTCAAAGCGCGTAGCTCCTCACGTGCTCTTCCGGCAATTTGGAAAGTTAGAATTCAGAGGAAGTTGGGCATTTTCTCTCATCTCGAATCGTTCAAGCTGAGCTACTGCGGCTTGTGGATTTGTTTGCACACTGCACCCAGTCCACATCACCGGTGGGTATGCTGGATGTTAATTCGAAGAAACTATGTGAAAGCAACACGAACATGATGATGTCAGATCGGATTGAGAGCTTATTCGGCCTATGAGCATGTGAGATACAGACTCCATATTGTCGAACCTTGGCGACTTTACCGAAGTGTCTCTACCCTCTTACCTCCTCAGACCAAAACTCCTCTAGCGAATAGCGCTCACTCAAATGGTCCTTTTTCAATAACGCCGGGTAGAGCTTAGAGGTTGGCAGTCGAGGGGTGGTTGAGTGTGGATTATCTCAAAAAAGAGATACCCCGGGAACCCTAGGCAGAGTTGACCACAGCACCAACTTGGGTTGAGAGCGTGCTCTCAACTATCTTCTAGTCAATTCCACATAGCTTGGAGCGCACAAGATCCTGACCGGTAGCTACGAAGAAAGGGGCGCAGAAATAGGTTTTAAGAAATTGGAATCCTTGCTGAAGAAAGCAACAAGCAACGAGATGAGCTTCTGTGCAGATTTGCAGAAGATCTTGGAAAGCTCAAATTCTTATTGAAAGATTCTTACAACGATTCAAGTGTAGTACCTCAAAAATTATGAGCCGACCTAATATTTGTTTGCGGAGTTGTGATCATTTTGGCGAAAACGTCACGAATGAGGGGAAAAATAGGCGAAATTGGAAAACCACACATCTACCCTTTTTGAAGACCGTTCCAGAGGGAAAAGTGGGCGAAGTTGGTTCTGTCAGCTGCTATCAGGATCAAATACAATGGAAACAGCCTTGATGGCGGTAGGTGACAGAGGTAGGGGAGGGAGCGGTATTATCAGGCAGAGGAGAGGTTTCTAAGGTCGATGGTAATGGTGTGGGTAGCATCGACAAAGTACAACTAGAAAACATGTAGTGATATCATGCTCTTGCGTAGTGAGCAGGAAGAGTTCTTTTCAAAAGATTAGTGGGAGAAATCCGCTTTCCTAATTTCAGAAATTTCGGTATTGTTGAACAAATTTGTGTTTATATGCACGATGCTCATACTTGAGACCCTTCTTAAACGTTTTCAAATAATAGTTCTGACTCCACAGCCTTTTTTGTAATCATAGCCACTGTAAAACTCTGAGAACAAATGCTCGAAAAAGGGTCACGCTCCCACATGAAAAGTAGCGGCAGGAGTACATAAACTGACCTTTCTCGAGATGCACAAGCACGGTATTCGCCTGAAAGTCGCGTGACAGCCGATGGCCTTTCTCCGTAGTTGGCGAGCTGCCAGATCGATACACCACTGTGGCTGTTCCATGGCCGTGGGAAAGTCTTAACGCATCGCGCAGGTGAATTGCATGTGGCCATCAAGGTCTGGGGAAAGCGAACGGCGATTAGGAAAAAGCTGAAAACGGTGAACAACGAAAATTTTGAATCCTAACTGCGGTGCATATCATTCGATAGCATTTTGTGTGGGGAATCCAATGGTGTACACCTCAGCTTTGTAGATTCACTCATTTACTTTCCATGCGTCGCTGAGGGAGATCGTGTCGGCCTTCCTAATCTAACTGAAAAAGCTTTCATAATAGCCAATGAAGAGGCGAAGTGAAGAGAAAACGCTGAAGCATTTGGCGATGGAGTGTTCACTCCTCTGGATGTCCCACGCATTTGAATTCGATTTAGAATATTATCTGAATACGATTGAAATGAGACCTATACGACGAAATATCGTCGTAAAAGTCAACGTTTCTATTTTCCTGATGAGGCTTTAACTTGGCAGATTTCAATTTGGGAGTAATTCTTAAACCATGAACCTGACTTTCCCTTTCCAGGAAGTTGTTTGACCGTTCCCGAAAACCTTTTTTGAAAGAAAACAACTCTCCTGCTCCACCCTCCACCATAAAAGTTTTTATTCAATAGAAAAAGTCAAAGACATTACGTATTTGTTGACAAAAAAGGAAAAGATTTGGAATCATCGTCGTTTTGTGTGAAAATTTTCGGCAAATCTCAACTTTAACGCCTCATGCTATACGCTACATAATTTACATGCTCATGAATCCAAGGTTGTGGACTGCATTTCTTATTGAATAGCGGACCCCTCCTTGCCGTTTCACACGGTACTTTTCAGGAAACCTCTTTATTTTTTCCTGAATTATGTTTTTTCTTCACGGGGCTTGTGAAGCGAAAGTGAAACTGTTTGGGCTAACTCAGGGACGCGCCGTGTGCTTCAAATCCCTTCATTTTCATAGGCACATTCGAAAGATGAAATATCTGCCAGAACTTGTGAATTTCAGATTATTCAACCTTATCGTAATGAATCACTAAAGTTACTTGAAGTTACTTGAAATTACAACGCGAACTGTTCTGAGCCACAAGAATTCTATATGCGTGGAATAACATTGTTACTGGAAATACTGGCTTGCAACGGATGCAGCTGCAGGGACAGCGATGATCGTACTGCTTCCATCGTCCCAACGAGCTAAATACGATGTCCCCTGTCGCCCTTTCAGAGATTCCTAAATGCTCGCTTTACCATGGTTCCCCCCTTGCCTCCATCGCTAGCTCTTTGAACTTTGACGCCGCAGTGCGTGGCGTAGTCTTCAATTTTATGAGAAGTTTGCTCAAATAGTACGTTTCAGCCACGTATGTAGACTTGAACAAAGTATTCAGTGCAATTCCAGGTTCATTGCTGGATCCTATAATCACGATCTACTGTGTTCAGCCGTACCGGATATACGTCAAGCATCTTCTCATGCCGTGCATCAAGATTTCTCAATCACGGCTGTCTGCAATTGGTAGTGGAGCCCCGACATTGTGAGGCGAGGCATATGATGCGATAACAAATCCTGTTCTCAAGATACCGTGAATACTGATACCGTATATGTGTACCTCTGAAGCGATTGTTGCTTTTACTCCGTATTCAACTGGCAACGCAAATCGGTTCACGGAATATTAAAGCATCAGTCTCCGAAGGATCGCGAGGTGAAGCGGTGGGTAATGAAATTCAAGGTGAAAATTTGACTGGAAATAAAGGAAAAACAAAGAAAGCCGTCGACAAAGCCGCCGGATTCTTGCTGGCTCGTGCCGGCAAGAAATGCGGCTTGCAACCGCATTTGTCCTAAAACATTTAGAGACATAAGCATCACTACAAAAATGGAGACTCAAAAATAGAATGGAATAATAAGTAAAACCAATGAAAAAGACGCGGCATTGATTTCGAAATGCGTGATATCGATTAGGCACTCGCGCAAGGACCCGCAGCCACTCATGGTTGGCAAATGGACGTTACTTAAAGGAGGACTCCACGGAAAGGACGAAGGTCGTGTTAGGGAGAAATGGCCTAG
>KZ345640.1:42563-67765 GCA_002352805.1 Teladorsagia circumcincta
TTCTCTACAGTAATTTGGGATAGATTGAGTTTTCATCGTGAATTCTGCCTTTAAGAAGTTTGCGATCGCCCCTGTCAACAGCGTCCTCCTGGCTCCTCTGCGGTCTACTGGAGATGGAGAGTTTTTGGTTGGTGACGCTTCCTTTGATCTCACTTGAAGGCAAAGTTCGCGATTTTTGACGAAATTTAGGTTTTCCCCGTCGCATATGGTGCAGGACGCAAGGGTAGACCATGTCCAGAAGTGGCGGGGCGATTCGGTAAGGCCTAGGCGCTAGGAGCCAGGGTTATCGCAGTGGCGCCGCCCCAACCCCAGTGAACCCGCCCACCGCTCGTTATCTTGTCTGCGTGGCAATGTTGATCAGGTGTGCTATCTCTACACGTATCTTCTCTACCACTCTTTACGCTCCCATGATCTCTCATCCCTCTGCTGAGCAAAAGACTCGTATTTCCTGTAAATTTCAGGATTTTTTTTTCCTTTTTTTTTCTACTCTGGCGGTCCACTTCCCACCCGTACTTTCACATTTGAGTGAGGTTACCTGATTATTTGATCCTGAATTTTGCCTTCAAGGCTACCGCATCATATTCACCCCATAGCATAGAATTTTCGGAAGTCCTGCTGAGAGTGTTGCTTTGATTTCTTCCTTACCGGCCTAGTAGCGTTCTCTGACAGTTCGGAGACTATATATGAAGGATTGGACTCCAGAAGTGGCTTCACGAGCCAGTTTTAGTTTTCTCGGGAGAGAATAATTTTACTTACTTCAAGTCACTGATGACGAGTGTGGCGATTTCTTGTATTGTATTTCACGATTGTATTATCAATAAAGTTGATATTTTAATTGAACAGATTTCGAATAATTAATTCAGTATCACGCATTACAGATGATTATGCGACCAAAGTATGTATGTGAGCGACCCTAGATATCCATATGCAATTTAATGCTTACCGTTAGACTCAAAACTTTGACAATGAGCTATAAATCATTTTGATAGCAAAATTGTGTTGACCTTGTTCAGATCATTTAGTTTTCGAAATTTGTTGGCTAGACAATTTCAGTTAAAGCAACAGTCCCAGCAGGGTCGAAGTGGGCGTGGAGATCACGGCTGCGAAGGCTCTAGTGATCGCTTTAGAACCACAGGGACTATTTGAAGTCGATACACTATCGCAAACCCCTCGGCAGCCAATCATAGATCTCATCGGCTGGTAAGAGGTGGTGCGACCGTTGGCCGCCACGCTCACTACGAACCGACCCTGCTGAGACTGTTGCTTTACCTGAAATTGTCTAGCTAATGAATTTCGGAAACTAAATGATCTACTATTCAACAAGAAATGCGTTTCAGAGCCAAATTCATAAGCATATAATCGTTAGAATTGGACGTTGGGATGTGCTATGCAATTTCGCACTTACAGAAAGGAAAGCACGAAGATTCCGAATCTCCTCTCACTTTTGAGAATGGTCGCTCGTGAAAGGAGCTATAGTCGTTGAAAGAACAACGCAGCGAAAAAGTATTTCTCGGCGATATCCAAGCAAAAATCCTACACATGGCCATTTTTGAATACTTGACGTGTTGAGCCTTTCTAGAAGTCGTTGAATAGAGTGAATCTTCTACTTTGTGGTGACATATTAACTTTTTTAATTGACAGCGCTGAAGAAAGATATGGGTTTGTAACGGGTAGGAGCTTGTCCTCATAAACGTTTTCCTCGCTAATCGATCTAGATTTTGAATTTCAATCAGTTTTCTTAATTTCTGCACTGATCAGGATGAGCTCGTAGTTTCCCGAATCTGTTTTCAGACTGAGTATTCGTTAACTCTGAAGGAAGTCATGGTCATTTGAATATGTATTCAAATTCCAGTAGCATAAGCTGCTCCAAGGTCAACCACTACACAGCTGACTTATAGCTTTTTCGCTTCAATTCGTCGTTTTTCCTTTAAAACATTGTTGTTTTGTTTGTTAGTGATCTTTTTTGACTTTTTCTTTTTTGTGAAGGCTTTCGTGGTGGAGGGTGGGGCAGCAAGGTTGATCCACTATTTCATACTCAGCTTGCGACAGTATCACTGAATCCTTTCATGGACTTCGGCCGCTGAGGGAGGGGTCGTATTCGGGACTTTTCCTATACGCCTCACTTATCCCTGGTGGTGGGCCTTCAGTGTGTGCAGCATCCATCGAGTACTTGATCTGTTGAAGATTATTCCACTCAAATAGCTCGCTGTAGTGCAAGCTTGAGGCCTGAGTGCCCGATCCTACTTCTATGCATTGTCACCGGGATGCAATGCACAACGTACGGCGTCCTCATCCCGTCTCCATCAAATGTTGCTTGACCCCCGAAATGTGGATGGACTCTTGTCGTCGTTCCTGGTACCGGCACGCTCACAATACTATTGTTGGCACAGCTTGGCATGTAAATATCGGCATTTCGTTATATTACTTGCTACAGTTCAGGATTACGCCAATTTATGCTGGTTTGGCATAATCGTGGGTACGATGCGATTCTCAGGTGAAGAACGATTGCCTTCTTGCCTTTTGACGTATGGCTATAGCTCTAGGAAAATTCCTCAACATAGCATATATCGCAACAAAATCGATTAACAAGGAACTTTGAATTTGGACGAAAAGGGCCAGAAATCAGGTGAAACATAGCTCACGAGCTCTCCACAACGCAACATTTTTTGGCATATTCCAACGACTGACATCTCTAGAAAGAATCATAGCCACCTCTGCACTACTGTAGCGTTATAGGTTTATGGATCATTTGCTGTACCGCTGTAATTGCGTTAATGGCGCTGCAAGGGGATAATTCTTTTTCCGCAAAATCAATTTTTGAATATTAGGTAGTTAGAAAAGCCTGCACAGTTTTGTACCTTTCCAAATTTATTTTTCAGTCAAACGCAACAAGTACAGTAACGGCCGATAGTTTGGAATTTTTTCTTTTCAATACAGCACAGCTAATAAACAGTGAAGTTCTCTCAAATTCGCATATTACACAAAAAATCGATTGTAGAACATGATGATCATTGCCTTTCTCTCATGGGATTTGAAATGATGCTCTCCAAAGGAGTCGTAGTTGGAAAACAAGACTTTCATGAAGAAATGGCTCATATAAAGTCTGAAACCTTTTTGGTTCCCTTGTCGTCATGAGTTCTACTCTTCACTGTTCACATTTTTTGTTAATGTCACATCGTGACTGAGTGTTATGTTTCATATAAATTCTTAGAAACATTACCTGTGAGGGAGAGGTTCACCGAACTCTACACTGCGATGCATAACGATACTTGCACCTACAAGTTTCCCGAAACTCGCATGCGGAGATCTTTTCGAAAAAACCTTTGAGAGAAATAGGATGCATGTAAGCACAGTTCTGAATGTTACCACAAAGTTCCAATTTGTGGAAGCGACAATCTTCCCTATCCGGAAAACTCGCTTTGCCTTTACCGCAATGTCATACTGCAGCCACACATTTTTCCGCCGCATTTCATTTTTGGCCGACAAAATTTTGCAGTTATTACCCCTTTTAGTTGGTTAGGTGATCGCTAACGCGACATCGCTGTCAGACTCCAATGAAGGGGGGACTCCTAGCATATCGAGGTGACCACGACCTTCAGAATAAGCGCGCCTCGCTGGCGTAGCGGAGAAATCCGTTTGAATTGATAGCCTTTATGCTACCTATTGTTGTAACCTCGTCATCATTGGTCAATTTGTTTTGTTGCGAGGGTGATAGTTGGGACCTTCGTTAATGGCCTGGATTCGTCTCCTGCAGAGGCCTGAAAATAACTCGAAGGAGTCGCCAAGTTCGACTCTCGATAAACCTCGGCATAGTTTCAGCACGACTTTATTTGAATTAACACCAGGCTAGGTTGACAATGATAGCGTCGGCTAACGTTTCGGCGATTTCGCCTTCTTCGGAGCCTGAAACTAGGTGGAAACCAATTTACGATTTACCCGACCAAATGTCTCCCTACCTACGAGACCCTCGAGACCAGCTCAATCATCACATAATTAATGGGTGGATAATGTACCGTACCTTCCGGATCAGCCGAATCAGCTCACAGGAAACAATATAGCGGATCGGACCAATCGGAGTTCAAGGTTCCGGCTGGAAGGCCAACCTTATATAGGGGGACAGTTCCCGCGTTATTGACACGCATTCTCCCCTCCGGTTCATTTTTGGATTTTTGAACCGGATCCAAAATGCCTCCAGTGTTTTGCGTGCGGCTGTCTGGGTTTCGTGGTTTCTGGTTTTCATCGGGTCTTGAAAACACAGTTGCTCTTATCGATATACCTCCTAATAACCTGAAGCAACGCCTGGTTCGAAACCGTCTTTACGACCGCAAATGCGAGAGCGAGAACTGTGTGGTCTGCCCCAATGGCAGCGAGGGAGACTGCGCCATCGCTGGTGTGGTCTACAGGATCGTTTGTCAACTCTGTGGAGACGATTATATTGGAGAGACGGCTAGACCCCTTCATGTACGTGTTGAGGAGCGTTTGGAGGGAAAGGCTAGGTCACGGCTATCGACTGCGCTAGGTTGCCACAGGGTGGAAGTTCACAACGGAGTTGATTTTGGGGTCATCGCCGAGGTCATGGCGCGCGAAACCCAGACAGCCGCACGCAAAACACTGGAGGCATTTTGGATCCGGTTCAAAAATCCAAAAATGAACCGGAGGGGAGAATGCGTGTCAATAACGCGGGAACTATCCCCCTATATAAGGTTAGCCTTCCAGCCGGAACCTTGAACTCCGATTGGTCCGATCCGCTATATTGTTTCCCGTGAGCTGATTCGGCTGATCCGGAAGGTACGGTACATTATCTACCAATTAATTATGTGATGATTAAGCCGGTCTCGAGGGTCTCGTAGGGTAGGGAGACATTTGGTCGGGTAAATCGTAAATTGGTTTCCACCTTGTTTCAGGCTCCGAAGAAGGCGAAATCGCCAAAACGTTAGCCGACGCTATCATTGTCAACCTCGCCTGGCGTTAATTCAAATAAAGTCGTACTAACTTGAAGGATTCGATTTGATGAGCTACCCAACCAAGCATCTCCTCTCTCTTGCGTTTCTGACATCGTGTTGGGAAACACCTCGAAATCGCCCAGCACGATAAAGAATTCATCGAGGGTTTCACAAGTACGGTGGAGCATTAGTTCGTTAGTAGTGTCAGTATGGAAATGGACCTCACTAAAGTCTCATGCTGTCATAGAAGTCGTAATCAAACAGGCCGCCCATTCTATGTAAATCACACTCTGATACAAAAGGCAGAAAGTCAAAGGTATCGACAAGCACTCGTTTCGGTTATTCATTCGCGGTTGTCGTACGAAAATGCAGAAGTATTCCAAGACTATTCTAGACTAAATTTCCGTCTCGCACGACAAGATGGGACACTTTGCATCGAAGTCGTCTCCGTTGTACTCCTCCAAGTTATGCTTCCCTAACGGTTTGTCATTATACCATACTTTTTTCCAGCTCCGTGTTCACTTATTTATTTATTTATTTATTTATTTATTTAATTATTTATGCACTCACAAGTCAGTGGTGCGCTACAGCGGGGCAGTAGCAGTAGTAGTGACGAGTAAAAAGAAAGAAATAAAAAGAAACAACAGACAAACTCACAAAATAATTAAGAAGAAGGAAAAATAGAGCGAACCGTGCACCTAGCTTCACAGGCCTACTGGACGCGAAAAAAAATGACTCAAGAAAGTCAGCGCAGACTCATTTGCTACCATTACTGCGTATGAGGGGCTAGTGTTCAGTGGCTTCCTACGAATCGTTGTTAGACGTAAAACTGAATGACGGCCGTAGAAATGCGTGTCAGTCTGGGCAACGCAACCAATCGAAGTTGTTCCCGGGCGGGCCAAAGTGGTTGCCTCTTTGATCTAAATACGAACCCAAGGCGTGTGACCCACACCCAAGTATAGCTGGAAGCATACTTGTTGACCCGCATTTGCGAGGAGTTTTAGGAGGGTTATATTAAAACATAATTGCCCCTTACTTTTTCAATATGGTAGAAATAATGAGACTGACTAATTGAGTACGGATGATAAGATGAGAGTGCACTTAAAGCACAAAGCCTGGGAAGGTAGGAGACACTCCACAATAATCCGTAATAGTAACAAATTGTTGTGCGACACCCAGATTGTTAGTAATAATCGCCGTAGCTCTCAAATAGCAGAAATCTGAAAAAGGACGACGATTCCTTTGCCATAATCGGTAGGACTTCAATACAAGCTCAAAGCACCAACAGGGTACCGAGCCCCAAGTTCGGCATACTGTGTACCCACGGCTAGCAACTAAGGAAGAAAAAACCAACAAGCGCATCATGAAACATTCCCAAAAGACTGGCTAGCGATTATCAATTCTCAACATTTTTGATTGATTGAGTTCATTCAATTTCTTCCGGAAAATGTTGGCATTGCGTGCTTTCATAACCTCACCTAGAAGAGGGCTGAGCCATCTTACGAAACGGAATAAAAAGTTGTTGAATAGTAGAGCATACACTGCGAGGCATAACTATAGTTCCACCTACGAATTTCCCAAAAACTTGCTTTGAGGATGTTTTCGAAAAAACTCTAGGGTTGAATCGTGGTACGTATAAACACAAACCCGAATATTAACACAGAACTCTGTCTTCAGAGAGCAAAAAGTTTTATCCTCATTTTTTTTGGAAATACCCGCTACTTACTTATACTTTGCCTATGACACAAAATCATATTTCCACCTAGAGGAATCCTAGTAATGGAGAGTTGTCGAAGTGTTAGTTCACGCTGCAATTTGGTCGGTGTGATCTCATAACGAACGAACTTTCAAAGATGCTACAGGATATGATTTCGGGAGGAATCTTGATTACCATCCGACAGAGATAAGCGCCGTATCATGAGAAAACAATGAAACTTACCAAGCCGACTACAGAAATTAAAACTTCTTCAAGAATTAATGTCCCAAAGGATGCAAGAAATACACCTTTTGTGAAAAGAAATCCCAGAGAAAAATGAGTCATTTTTTTCTCAAAAATCATCGCCAAGTCGAGTGAAGTGGTAACACGTCATAATTTGTCATTTTCGATATGTGCCTTTCTTTCTTTTAACGTCTTTCTTTCTCAGATCAGTTTTTTACTCCGCGGAAAACACGCATGGAGAAGAAGAAGATCACATTAGGGTCAGAGGCTTCAAAATATCACAGACAAAAATTGTACTGAGTCCTTTGAGACGTTAACTTCTGAAGAAGTTTTGATTTCCGTACCCGGCCGTATAAAATTGTGCAAGTTTCTCATGATACGGCGCTTATCTTTGTCGGATAGTAATCCGGGTTCCTTACAATACCATATGCTGTAGAATCCTCGACAAAATTGTTCGTTGTAAGGTGACTCCAACCAAATTCCAGCGTGATCTGATACTTCGACAATTTCGGCACCTCGTTTCCTCGCATTTTCCCTTTACGGGAAACTGGCAGCGGTTTTGCTTTTGCCATTAGCAAAGGAACCTCAAGGGATGATAATTTCAAAACGTTGTTGGAAAAAACAAATTGTAGCGGAGAAATATTAGGTGGAACTATGATTTTGCGTCATAGGCAAGGCAGGTATTTTCAGAAAAATGAAAATGAAGTTTTTTGCTCCCTCCAAATTGGAATTTTGTGTTGATATTCAGGACTGCGTTTATATGTGTTACAATTCGTCCCCAAAGCCTGTTCCTAAAACGTCCTCAGATGCATGATTTCAGGAAATTGTAGGTGAAACTATAATTATGCGTCGCAGTGTAGTTTTTAGACAGGATACTTGCGTGATGTTCCTTAAAGCCACTTGACCTGCCATTGCTGCCACCCAGTACTTACTAGGTCTCAGCACTGCACCTCTTTTTAAAATACGATATAACGAAGTTAGATTAGATTTTACTCTGTGTATGACTGAAGCTTGGTAGGCCTTTCAACAAAAATAAATAAAGAAAACATGCTGTCATTGTATGCCTTCATTAATGACTAGTTTGTCGGTTGTGCTCCCACTTGGTAGAATTCATCTTTGATGATTTTTTTTGTGAACTCTTTTCTTTTTTCTTCTGTTGTGGAAGGTGCGATGGTAGAGTTTTCTGAGTAATAGATCATTGAGCAACTTTTTATTAAGTCGGCTTGTGAAAATTATCGCTTCGTGAAATTTGGCCGCTTTGACGCCTCGCTCGATCCTGGTCCTATGTCCTTCCGGCAAATCAAGCCGCCTTCCCTCAAGGCTCGGTCAATTGATGCTATAAAAACAGTGAAACGGCGAAGGCAAATTATATAGTAGCCTTATCCTGCTATATATAATTCGCTAAGTATCTCTGTGTGTGTGCGTGTGTCTGTAACGAAATTCGTAGCGCGCGTATCAGCAGTGCTGATGGGGTCTCTAAGGGGTGCCAGAACGCAAGTCACGAAATGCATGGCGCTGTCTTCCGAATATGATGTAGCGGGTGGGACGGGAAAATATTCGGTGAGGAACAAAAAGTGATAACTGCTGATAAGATCTCTAAGGGGTGTTAGAACGCAAGTCACGAAATACTTGGCGCGCGGCCCAGTAGTAGTGAGGTGCTGTCTTCCGACTATGAGCGTAGCTGGAGGGACTAGAACATATTTGGTGGGGAACAGAAAGTGGTAACTGCTGCTTGGGGCCGATAAGAAGCGTTGGAAGGAAAATGTCACCGAAGTTCTCATCTAGATGTGCGATAAGAAATAAACTCATTTCTCTGCGATTCCGTCGTGATCATTCAATCGCTAATCTGTCCAAGCTCATCAAATGTCGGTGTCTGTGGAATTACCATAAGTATTGGTATCTCTACCTCATCAAAGGCATAGGAGCTTATCTAATGGCTATACCATTTCAACATCCCAAGCATGGTAGGTGTTTACGCTGAGGGCTGATAATAAGGAGCCCCACTATTTGCATCAGTTATCCAAAGGTCTTTCGCCTGCTAGACTTTGTTAGTTCTAGAAAAATTAGAGATGTTTATTGCTATTTCCGAACTGTGAGACTTACTGCTTTATCATCTGTTTTCGTTAATTACCAGTCAAATCTATTGGAAGCGCTATGTTACTCGATACATCGGTCCGGCTATACCCAGTTTCATTCTCTACGACATGCGCGCGGTAGCGAGCGGAGCAAAACTGATCGTTACTATCGCGAAATTTTTTGATTACGCTTAGTCAGTGCTCTCTTTTGTATGAGTAGATTGAGTCATAAACGGTGCCCGCTCTTTTCAAGCGCTATACTCATATATGTTCACGTTGTTTTCGCCTTGTGTTGATATTGCGGGGACCCTGACGATTCCCCGTATCATGAAACGAGACCGGCTGCCTCGATTTTGACAGGCGTTGAAGCCACGCGTTCCAAAGTATATTCATAACTTTCAAATTCTCTAGTCGCTTCTGAACAATTCAAATGGAAGAGCATGTCAAAAGATGTATAGCGTTAAGTAATCAAGAGCGGTGAATAGGAGAGTATCATGAGACCGGCTTCAGCCTTTCGAGAGGACAGCTGTGGGCTTACAAAATGCTGGGTTTCGAACAAGGCTTCCGCCCTAGACAGTACTCAAACCGGACCTCTTGCCTACAAGCAGGGGCAAGTGCGTACAAGTTGCGCGCTACCGTCACACCATTTCTGCCTTATCTACCGATCATAGCTTGTCAGCACTCACACGTATAACGTGTTGAGCCGATTAGCCGAATCGGTGATGACCGCGAGGTCGAGTGCTTTAGCAATGATTTTTTTTTTACATTTTTTGACACAACTTCACAAAATATTCATTCTTCCCCACCCATCAATCCCACTATGACTTTTCCAGCTTGCGCTCAATTTCTCTTCTCAGTTACTTCGGACTCGAATAGCTTTATAAAGAACAAGTCACTGATGCGATGACTGGTCGGATGTTCCGAAGATTGTGAGGGCATCAGATACATGGTTGCTTTCGATTATTTTCTGGGAGACGTTCCTGTAAGGTGTGAGAATTTTGTGAAAATCATACACAACGAAATCACATGTTGCCATCATTTTCCTTCTATTTGTTTTTTTTTCACTTCAATGTCATCATGGCAAAGCGAAAGCTCCTGAAAAACTTAAAAATCCACACTGGAAGTCCACCTTGGCATGAATCATGAGCAAGAGTGCAAATAAATATGGGTCGATTAGCTTTAGGAAACAATAAAGAGGGCTCGGTGGAGATGAAAAGAGCCAAATCTAAGTGTGTACTTATCGCCATGACGGCTTTCAAAATGTGGGACCAGCTTGAGAGACTGCTGCATATTTCAAAAATTCGTTCTGCCACCGAGCATGACAAGATAATGCAAATCACTTGAGACCGTTAAACGCCCTCCAATTAAAGCCGGAACATGTTGGGACAAAAAGCGAAAATGAACAGCACTTTGTTGTCGCTACTCCTTTCCTCGAAGTTGTTGCCATATCCATCTCTAAAGACACCAGATTCCAAAGTTGCGTGAAAACCATGAGAGAACGGCTATACTGGCTATCGAAGCGAAGGTGCCCCATTTAGGCAGTTTGTAGAATAACACTGAGTTCAGTGAAAGAGTAAATCTGCGTCATTAAAAATATTTATCACAGTTGGAACAGATTAGATGAAGCAATGTGACATAAACACAATATCGTTCTGTTAGTCGACAAGCGTGGCCATCTGCGGAGAACATTCAAGCGTCTGATCTTGCCGAAACTGAATTGTTTGGGTTTACTAAACTGATTTCAAAGGAAAAAAGAATGGTTGACTAGTACCATATCTGTATTCAAAGATGGCCTTTATGGGGCCTCAAGAAACGCTGGTGTACGTGATCAGTGGTACGCGATTTGTGTAGGAACGAAACACTTTTCCAGCGATAGCAGGGATGCACCACCTTCAATACACTTTTAAGTTACCGTAGCTGTTGTTATGTTGTTCAATGCAGTACAATGCAATATGGCAAAATGCAAATCATATTCAGTGAAAAGTAAAAGTAGGAAATCAGAAAGAACTGCGCTCAGCTCCTGATAGTGATTAGCCAGTTTTTCTTCAAACGAAAATCTTTTAACGTCTCAAGAAACTTTTATGTGCTCAACTCGGTTTATTCTTTGTGGAAATCCTTACATTCGCTATTATTTTGGTTTATCTGCCCTATTATTCTGCAACGCTTACGGCAGCTTTACCTGTAGCCTGTGCATCTTTGATCCTTGTTGCTTTTGATTTCGAAACCAGCATACTTGCATCCGTAGTCGATATACAGGGTGGCTGAAAAGTATAGGACGCGTCTTCGACCGCCTGCTGGCACTTGGCCATGGAGTATTTTTAAAGTATTTGGAAACTATTCGAAAGCTTTGATATTATGTAAGAAGCAACATAAGTTGTTTGGTCCGAAGTTTAGAACTCTCGCTATGAAAATTTTCTGCACCGACCCATTTCCAAGAGGCTGCCCAACGACGGTCTCTGAAAGTGCAACGCCAGAAAAAGGCTCGGTATTCCCTCTTCAACTTCTTGAAAACATGTACGATGCTTACAAGGTTTAAGCACACGTCTCCGGGATTGCAAAAAGTAGAGGTCCAAGAACTGTACACACTCAGAGGATTGATACAATCATTCAGAGAAAAATGGCTCACAACGGTTAAGCCAACTTGCGTCACATCGCTTTTGATCACAGAATCTGCCTTCACCCTTCAAAGAAAATCCTGTGAAGCAACCATTATTTGAAGAGGTTATCAACTCTTTCTATGCTGGTTTCTGCTGGAGCAACCCGGAGGATTCGACTGATTAAATGCAAAGAGTTTCTGCGCGAGCTCGAGGTGCGCCGCATCTCCCTTTCGAATTGGGTTAATGAGGAAATTTCCGAATCAAACTTCTTCGCGTCAACCAAAGTCGGAGGCAGCTGTTGTCTAAAAGTTAGAGCAAGTCTTCGAGATAGCGTTTAGCTCATAACATACTTTCTCTCGAAGGTGTGGTAGTTTGTGACGGAGTAACATCCGTAAGTGCAGCTTCATTGAGTTCATTTTCCACAAATGTTAAAACTAACTCGAAAGCCTTGCCAAAGACTTTAATGAGGTACGGTATGCTGCCCTGAAATAACGGGCATTTTGATCAGCGATCGTTTGCTCTTCAATGAACCTGGACTCTTCAATACGCGTCCGAATCAACCAAAGCCATCCTGAGCGCTCACTTGCCGAGCCACTGGAGCGAGGAATTGGGACCTTCTTTCTCTAAGGCCCTTAACCCGGTGGGCTCCTCTATGTAAGGACGTTGTAGAGCAAAACCTCATAAGACTTTAGCAGTTCGATGGGTGCTCTGAAGTTAGCGGTTCAGAAGAGGTGGGATGACAACACCGTTGGCTACCTGCGGCGCACTGCTGATTTTGAGGCTGGACGTCAGAAGGCCTCTCTCAGAGCAAAGTCGTCAAAATCAAAGCACCTTCTGCACAAGTGATCAAGTGGCTAAACTCCATCTTCGTATGGGTTCGGTTTTCTGATCGAGTATCTTTCCGGACTTTTACAAACAAAAACATGGCGTCCATTACTTTTCAGCCACCCTGTAATCCCGTGGGTAGTATTTTAACTTCAATTCGATTGTTGTTCCTTCTGGCGACTAGAAAATTCAAAATCATCATAGTGTGATGTGGTGCGTTAAATACTGTCACTGTTGTGTAGTCAGTTGGTGAGGTACTAGTGAGGTGTGTCGTGAGGTGTTGTGAGGTGCGGTAAGGTTTCAGCAACGACATAAAGAGCGATACATAATTATGAATGAAATTTTCCTTTGAAGCGTAGGACATACTTGAATCCAGTAATTACACATCGTGTATTCGTTTGGATCATCACAGTTGAGATCCAAACCGTCCACGAGTTCAGACCAATTTGAAGAAGCTTGAACTGTTTTGCCGCACCCTGATGGCTGAAACAACAGCCTCCTATTTCACAGCTTCTACACCACTTAAAGGTATCGTAAACGGATTTTTCTGGTTCTTCTCCCACATGAACAAACTAAGCGCAATTATTGAAGGCAACGCGGAAAGTAAAGTTTCATTTATTCAAAAATGCTGTTTCTAAAAAGAAATAAATTGTCGAAAACATTCTTCGACTGTTTACATGTATCTGGGCAGAGCCAAGGATACACAGAATTAAATACGAAGTAGGGAGGTCACGTGTTAGGAGACGCTTAAGAAGGAATTGAATCTTGGTGTTGATTTCATACTGTATGGGCAGCACAGCTCAACAATTGTTTTAAGCTGGATTTGTGAGCAGTTATTTTTTCCATTTTCCTGAACATCTTCTTTACCGCATTGAGCAATTCTTTCTATTCTCTTGTTCTTATCGAGAAGGATGGGAATTAATATATTGACGACGACAGCGAGAAGCATTCTTGAGGAAGATAGCGTGACTCACATTCCGGTTTTTAGCTTCAAGTGTTTTCTTCCTATTCCCCACTTTTCTGAACTGACCATATTCCGCCTGGAACACGTTCTGCGTGGTCAAATAAACCAAAACGCAAACTGTTGTCAACGTGTTGAGGCACTGCTTCAAAGGCACGTCCCAGGATCAAATTGATGTACACACTTTTTGCACACCAATACGATGCATACTCAGAAAAGATGAAAGGTGAAATTCATTTACCTTCGTAACCAGCTGTGCTAAGGCAATGAAAGACTAAGCGCGGGTAGGAGAGTATGAGATGAGAGCAGATGAGAGGTGCTAGTCAAGAGCCTGATGAAAGAAAAAATTGCAGCTGCAGTGTCTTACTTTGCAAGCCCAAGCGCTCCTGTTACGCTACCTCCGTCCGTCTATAAGAATATCACCTCAATGATTGATTTCTAGGGGTCTATCATGCAGACTGAAGGGAATCGTTCACACGACTTCTTCCTAGGGTGAGTCTTTGAGGGGGGGAAGAATCACGCAGTTTCCGTCAACGACTTTTTTGAAACTTAATAATGCTCACTCTCTCATTGCAGAGTACTCCTCCGTAACTAGTGGGACATATGCATTTCGTACAGTCTCGGGGATGAGGATATCCGCCCATCTCGCGCTTGACAGAGGTGTCCGGTTTTCAAAGTTCTGAAACAAACATTCGATAAACCAGTCGAGTAAAACGTGGCGAACTTATTCGTGAAGGCTTCTATAGTTCGACAATCTAGAACGGCAAATGTAGATTGGTTATTGAGCTAAGAATTTATCCAGTTCTTTTCTAATTCTCTAACTCTTCTCCAAGTTCTGAAACGACCGCCGACGTAAGTGAGCATCAGCATAATGAGTGCGAGAAGCTTCTGTATGTACAAGTGCGACTGGGTGAGTAGGTGTGACCGTCGTGTACAGAAATCTGATAAACGAAGAAGAGCTGGACTACAGAATCGAGTGATTGCAAAGGGAGAAAAAATAGCATAATAATTTGTCTGTAGGTTGGGAATGCCCAAAATTTTTTCAGAGAAATGCGATGTAAACACCTTTGCAAAGGTAGAGTTCGAAAAATTCTGTTCGGTTGTTATATTATTATTTATTTGTTAAAAAAAGAACAAATTTCATTACATTTGTTTGGAATGACTACTTCTTTCTTTTTTAAGGAACATTATCTTCTTCCTCTTGAAGTTCTTCCCTACTACGTACCTTGGGAACTATCTGCTCCTCGTTGGATCCTTCCCTTTTACGACTGCGGCGATACTTAGTTGTTGCATTTACTTAATGTCCCCTCGTTTATTATATTAAACCCACCCCTTCATCTCCATCTTTGACTGAGTTTAATCCCATTGATAACAACGACTCCATCGCTGTACTTTTCCAAGGGATATTGACGTCCTGAAGATGTTATATTTGTTATGTACACCGCACTTATGAATTCGTTTCTGATAAGGAATTCATAACTCTCATATTATGATAACGCACTTGGTATTCTTTCTCTTCTTCTTCAGTTAATGATTTGACTGCCGGAATGCCCTTCCAATCTGTATATTCCCATCCCAGCTTGATTGCTAATATGGCAGCCTTCATATTCTTAATTGTTTACAATCAACCATTGTTGGATATTGAAGTAAGTATCCACTTACCACTGCTTCTGTAGCCGTTTTGCTCTTCAAAGTCATAGAGCCATTTTTCACATTTATTTCCGGTAAGGGGAATCGATGATTGACAATAGTCACGAATCTTTCTGCGCAAATACGAACCATAAAACAATACCTTAGTCTGTCGTTTTAGGATTTGAATATCTTCTGTTCCACACCTCCTAAATATACCTCAGGTTATCCATGTTTACTATCAATAGAGTGCGCTCACGTTGTAGATTTACATGACATTTGTTTGAACGGTTGTAACTTTGCAGAAAATTCTTCCCTTTAGTAATGAAATATTCCCGAAATGAATAGCTCATTTCAGCCTAAAACAATTGACTAAGGAGTGTTTAGGTAAACTGGACCCCACGAAGGAAACTCACTCTGATATTCACATTCAATCTTTGTTTGTACTAGTGCATGTATATCAGCGGAGTTTTCGTACCTATACTAATTAGATAAACAGCAATTACATCCGATTGATCGATAAATATAAAACTATTACTTTACAATATCTTGTAAGACCAACTTTGGTAACTCCGTGCAACTTAATTTTTCTGGGTTCGGTAGGAACAAGACGCGAACATGCTTAGATAGAACTGATTTGTTGATGACCTCTTGGTGTTTGACTTCACGAGCTGCTTTGTCAATATTTTCCGAATCCAAATCTTAAAGCACTACTTATTATGATGTGTCATAGGCTTCCCCTACGATTACACTTACATTCGACATCATGACCATACGCCTTGATGTTCCACAAAACTGTTTCTTCAACAAGACTAGAACGTTGATAACAATCCGTTGCGTGAACGCGAGTGAGTTATTTCGTAATAATTGCCGTACAATTTAATTGTCTAAAAGCTGTGACCCTTTTATCTGCGGATAAATCGAACTCCTGAAGTGGAAGCATACAGCGTTACCTATCGCTATGCTAATAACACATATTGTAAGCATGACTATCGTTCAATGATAAAAATACGAACATAGTTGTAGAGCATAATAATTTTTTTGATAAACAAAAGTACTAATGGTTGTCTTCATTACATATTATATTGAAGAACGTACCCCTTCGGCTAGGTAGGTGCACATCCAGTCGAATCCACGATCGTTCTATCACGTGGTGAACACCTAAACAAGAAATTTTATTTCACCGATTAGCAGTGATAGTATTTACCTAAGAAGGTGGTTACGGTGTATGGAATATGAATCGGTTATAAGATTTTCCTAGTAAGTTAACAGGCATGAGCTCCATGATAGTAATAAAGTATATTAGAAGCCCATCTGCTTTTGAAATTAACCCAATATAACTATAGATGCATTAATCATTTCTAATATTACTCACTTCAAAACGGCCAGTAGGGTGCCAATTCAAAATTCCATGTGACGAAAAGAAGCCTGTAAAAGAAATATCAAAAACAAGATACGCTACTATCATCGCTACATCGTAAACGCGCGACCAGCACACAATTTGTTGATGACTAGTTATGAGACGACTAGTAATAGAGCACATTAGGAAATATACTAACTAACTAACTACTAAGTTTATGACCCTTTGATTAATTATAAATGAATGACTTGTTATAAGATGACCAGCACAAAGCGCATTAGAATATACGTAAACATTTGACATAGAATCCTCGGATAGAAAAAAATACGCTGATATGATGCGATGGAAAACCAATCAATAATACATCGATGGCGCAGGTGTGATACGCAGCCGGACTAGCATAGTCATTATACTATAGGTACGCAGTTAATTGTATGTGATTTGGGGCCAATGGGTTTTCGAATGTAAAAATGACTAAGTACTCTATAAGAGTGTAGCTTTCTTCTATATTTTCAAGAAAAACACATAAGTGTAGTATTCTAGCCTAGTTGTACGAGATGGTCATAATTAATTTTACAAAAGAATGATACTTATCATATTGTACCAGCAAGTATAGCAGTCTCACGTATGATACGCAGTCATCGGTATAGAACACGTTTTTGAATTTGTACGCAGCCAAATTTATACTCTATAGGATACAGCTTGAAACAATGAGGGGCATAGGATTAGTATTCATCTGGGATGAAAATAGATAGTTCAAGTAAAACAAACCAACATTGCCCTTACTGCCCATTTGAATGAATTTTTAGGCCCCCTCACCATGTATTGCGGAATATTCCAAACGGGACCTCAAAATACCATAATTCGACTATCTGTCTCATTTTATGATATTTTTTGGTATCGGCATTCACTATGATTTTTTATTTTAGTAAATTCGTACTAGTGTCTTCTAAGGGTATCTCATACAATCTTTTTTTTCATATATTGAGCTGTGACTCCAACCCTGAATGTCCTGTCGAACCCTTCGTGGACGACTCCTCTCTGTTAGGGTCTGACCGCCCTTACACTTAGATCTCAGAGCAATGAACTCTTTGATTCTCTTTGACTACACTAGATCTCACTTCACCAAGGTAAGAGGAGAGACCAATAATTGTTTTATTCTCAAAGACTTTAGTAACAATAACATAAGCTATATGTGTCACAGGCAATGTACAGTACGCATCATGACAGATACAAACAATTTCATAGCATCTAATACTACGGGGTTACATAGAAAAACATATAAGGATGAGAATACAAGTTGTAATACTGAAAATGTTATTTATTGCCTAACGTGTAATAACTGTGGGATGCAGTATGTAGGCATGACTATAAGGAAACTCAAGCATAGAATTGGAGAACACATTACTAATATCGCTAGTCATAAAAAATACACACCCTTATAATCATTTTTATAAATGTGTTAGTGGTTTTAGATCAATAATTTTCTAGCGAATCCGATGAATAATGAAGCAATTTTGGCTGAGAAGGAGCTTTTTTGGATTGAATTGTCAATGAACCCCTATCCATTCGGACTAAATGATAATATTAAAGATTATGGTAATATAACCGATAATGTTGCCAATGTCATGTACAAAAATAATCTCCCATATTTTGCACTTACAATAACTAAACAGAGAAGTAACCGAGGATTGAAAAATAAGATAAAGAAGAAAAAGAAGGGAAAACAAGATGTAGAGGTTTCAGAAAAAATCGATAGGCAAGAAAATGTTGGACCATTAGGTTATTATAGAATTCATAAAAGTTCAAGCAAACATGAATCAAATAAATAATCAAGTTATCTTGCAATAGCGATTTCCTAAAAAACGTGAATAATATAACAAAGTTCTTAGTTTTTTGTTTATTGGCGGTTATTGTTATGCCTTCAAGGAAAATAAATCCTCTAGATATAAAATTATTTCACGATATAATAGTTAATTATAGCAGCCGAATATTTGACGAAGTACCTTTCAATAGTATTTTTAATTCTAAATTTATTTAACAAAGTATGCGGAACAGTTTCAATGCCTTTAAAGAACTCATACCAACAAGTACTGTTTTAAATATGGTAGAGCATTTTCTTGTAAGATTATTAATTGCAACCAGACCTTGAAAAACCTGGATAGAGTACCAATAAATCGAATTCTCGATAATAACTGTGTTTGCCATAAGGAAGAATTGAAAAAGTTTATAAATAAAGATTTTGGGCATGTTGTCACAGGAGATCTTAGCATAATTGAAAACGAAAGCCTCAAAAAAATACTCATAAAAGGCACCAAGTATTGAATTGACTTCGGAGTAACAAGTAAAGAAATTAAAAATATGTATGAACAAATAATGGGAAAAGCCTGCATTTTACAAAAATAAATATAAGTGCAATGCATATAATCTTAATTTTATTGAAAAGTACACTCCATATCTCTGAGTCGGGGAGGGCGGGGCTGCGGACAAGATTAGGAGCGCGGTGGCGGTTGCGTTCCGATGGAATTTTGTCGTAAAATGTCTGCGTCAATTCTGCATATGCGCTGTCTCCTCGTCCCTACTTTCTCTAATTCTCATCACAGCTGCAGTCACTGGGGTGCTCTTCCGTCTGGATATCGCAGAGTATTGACGCCCGAATCAGCTATTTCCAGGATTATTCGGCTGCAAACTAGTATTTTACTACTCCGCCAGGCGTCCTTCGACAGAGGTAAGTTATTTTTAGCTACGATAAGGTTGTTCTGCAATAGTGTGGGGTAGTTATTGTGGGGATTTTTTTTACTTTACGCTGTTTGAGAAGGATTCATTATTTTGTTCAGTTGTGATTTCTTAACTTCGACTTGCTCTTCATTTCGGTATCTTTGCTGTGTTCCGTTTTTTGTGTGGAACACACACTGACACTGTTTTGAAGCTTGCAGTTGTTCTCAGAACTCATTTTACCAAGCATCTGCTACACTCGCCACGATTTTTTCTGCCACGTGAGTTTTCTCTTTAATTTTTGATTGGTTCTTTTTTTATTCGGCGCGCTCTTCATTTCGGTGTCTTTGTTGTGTTTCGTTTTTTGTTTGAAACACACTTTGACGCTGTTTTGAAGCTCGTAGTCTCTTTAACAATGTTGTTTTCAGAGACTGTACGCTCGCTGCAGGCTTCAGCTGTTGCGTAGGTTTTCCCTTTTATTCCTCATTATTTCCTTGTTTATTTGATGAGGTAATCATTTTTGTACACAATAGAAGTTGTATTTGTTGTGCTCGGGGCATTCTTCTTAAACGGGTTGAAGGTGGCAGCTGTTTGAAGCCATGTTTTTCTGAGGGTACGCTGCAGTAACCTCACTTGTGGTAAGTTTTGGTCCAACAATGTGGAGCCTCAGTCTCGCATGAAAATGATTTTAAGGAAAACATTGTAGGCATCTTCTCTTGACAATTTGTTTATTAGGTGATGATATAAAAGATTTTGTAGTATAGTCGCACCCGTTATTCGCAGCTGTTTTCCACTAAAATGTATAAGGTAATAGTTTGTTATTTTTGTTTCGCTGTTTTTCTTTGTTGCGTGTAATGGTTTCGCAAAAAGTTTCCGTTTTTTCGCCTTTCCACCATACCAAACTTACTACAAGTGAGGTTACTGCAGCGTACCCTCAGAAAAACATGGTTCCAAACAGCTGCCACCTTCAAACCGTTTAAGAAAAATGCCCCGAGCACAACAAATACAACTTCTATTGTGTACAAAAATGATTATAGCATCAAATAAACAAGGAAATAATGAGGAATGAAAGAGAAAACCTACGCAATAGCTGAAGCCTGCAGCGAGCGCTGCACAGTCTCTAAAAACAACATTATTAAAGAGACTGCGAGCTTCAAAACAGCGTCAAAGTGTGTTTCAAACAAGAAACGAAACACAACAAAGACACCGAAATGAAGAGCGCGCCGAATAAAAAAAGAACCAATCAAAAATTAAAGAGAAAACTCACGTGGCAGAAAAAATCGTGGCGAGTGTAGCAGATGCTCGGTAAAATGAGTTCTGAGAACGACTGCAAGCTTCAAAACAGTTTCAATGGAAAAAAAACGGAACACAGCAAAGACACCGAAATGAAGAGCAAGTCGAAATTAAGAAATCACAACTGAACAAAATAATGAATCCTTCTCAAACAGCGTAAAGTAAAAAAAATTCCTACAATAACTACCCCACACTATTGCAGAACAACCTTATCGTAGCTAAAAATAACTTACCTCTGTCGAAGGACGCCTGGCGGAGTAGTAAGTACTAGTTTGCAGTCGAATAACCCTGGAAACAGCTGATTCGGGCGTCAATACTCTGCGATATCCAGACGGAAGAGCACCCCAGTGACTGCAGCTATGGATGAGAATTGGAGAAAGTAGGGACGAGGAGACAGCGCATATGCAGAATTGACGCAGACATTTCACGACAAATTTCCTTCAGAACGCAACCGCCACCGCGCTCCCAATCTTGTCCGCAGCCCCGCCCTCCCCGACTTCGAGATATGGGGTGTATCTGCAAACATGTTATCACAAAAAAGTCAAAGCGCTTCTGGTTTAACAATACACATTTAATTTTTATTAAAAGAACAGGAGGTGTTATTCCTTTTGATACAATCAATAGATATAAGATTAACTATGTATTTATTTTGCCTGCTGGATGATGCCAGTAATAGCTATGGTGTGATATGCAAAAAATTCCATCCTCGATTACGAAGAAGTCAGTGATACTCATCAACTTATGAGAAACGCCAATTTAAATCAATTAATAGATAAACATAATGAATTTAGTTTACGTAGCGATGTGAAAACAGAACAAAGATCAGAATTACAGGATATTTATGCACTACCTAATACATGGGAATCCCTGTAAGTTTAGGTTTATAACAGGTGCTGGAAAGGGTAGTCTAAAGCTTTTAGCTAAAAACTGCAAACCATTTTTACATATATTAAAAACATTTTATTAATTACATTAATCTATTAGGCTGAGTCATAAGTAATTGCCGATTTGACAAAAAATTTCGAAAGTTCACAACTTTCTTTTGAACCATCTTGCTCAAGTACCATATCAACCACAGATATGCACAAGTGTCCACTATCTATCCGCAAGTGAATGGGTACCTCTCTTGCGGAACTGCGCAAATTTCAACATCAAGAACTAGTGGAAGTCTATTTTGAAGTGCTCGCGATCTTTCGCGAGTTTTCTTCATTAAGGAAACGAGCAAGCAAGAGGATCAGGCGGTGGTTGGTTTATGACTTACCTGTGGATTATACAGATTATAAAGAGAACGATTAGGTCGTGCTTCCGTACAGCACTCTGGCATGCCCTCGTTACATGTGGGTTGGGAGCTGCCGCGCAGTGGAACAATTTCATGTATTGGGAGCCTCACCTTTGCGATATGCCAACGAGTTTATCCGGTTGTAAGCAGTAGGGGTTCGCGCCAACAACGGTGGTATTGCTTGAGGCCTGTAATGAAGCAATCCTGCAATCAGGGAGCGGATTCTACTCCAGGTGAAGTTCACATATCAGGGCTCGTTGCCGCTGTTGAGCGGCACGTTCCTACTGACGCTCACGTATGTTGCTCGGGTAGACTGCGCACTCCTCAAATTCAGTGACCGCTTCTCAAGCCAATCCAAACTACGACTACTGGACAGCAAACTTTGGGAGATGGTCATATGTGTGTTCCAAGCCAACTCGTCCAAGTCTTGAGAATCTATCTTTCCAGCATATACAATTTCTCCATGGCTCAAAGAGAACGACACATGGTGCGCCACGTGGGCTGAAAGTCTACCGCACTTTCTGATCGGATCTGGTGTCGGGTGGCTCTTCCATTCGTTCAACACCTACGGTTATTGGGCGTCCAAAACGTGGTTGCTCTTCAAGGCTGTAGTTGCCCTGGCAAAGCTTCCCGAGCCATTTTCAGCAGATATTTCCTTTTAGCGACACTGATGCTCCAGATTCACAAAAATTCCAACTGGGTCCTCTTGCTGAGTGCCCCAGACAGAGCTTGTAAAGTTGACAATGACGAACATGTGTTGGAATGAACGGCATCATTGCATCATTGAAAGAGCACTAAGGTCCCCACCTACTCCTCTGCGGAGAACAACACAAACGTTTTTTGAGCAAGATGGCGAGGGTATGAGAAAATCGGATTACTTATGACTCAACCTAATATTTACTTCAAGAACGCACGGGTACTATAAAAACTTATTGGTCTATAGATATTCCCTACTATATATAAAGCGCTAAGTCTGTCTGTCTGTCCGTGTGTGTGTATGTGTGTGTTACGAAATTCACAGCGCACCTAACAGCAGTCACCTATAATTGATTCCAGGATATGATATAGGGGACGGGATGGGAAAATATTTGGCGCGGGACCGGAGGTGATATCAGCTGATAAGTTCGATAAGGGGCGTTAGAACGGAAGGGTCACGAAATTCTTAGCGTACGTCCCAGCAGCGTTGAGGCGCTGCCCATTAACCCATCGCGTACCACGTGCTGCACATGGTGCAGCACGCTGATTTGCCTCCGCGTGGCCGCGTGCTGCACATGGTGAAGCACGGGTTTTTGAAGGATATTTTCGACATTTTTTTTGTGTTCTAATCTTATAGTAATGGGGACCTGAATCCCTAGAATAACATATAAACGTGGGACTGCGCGATGCGAAGGATCTCCTAAATTACTGGTATTTGTTGTGAAAAACTTTAGTCGCACCCTTTCAGTTTTCTCGACAAATTGTAGCAAAAGTGAAAGAGCGACTGTATGAAAACTTCGAGCATATAAAACCATCGAAACGACTACGTTTCAATCACTTTTATCTCTTTTTTACTTTGTTATATTCTTCAAAATACATTTCCAATTCTTTCACACTTTCGGTTAAACTACTCCTTATATAATGCGTTAATAATTGACACCACTGTACAAAAATAAACATGGAATGCTGCAAATGTATAAGATATATGTACAGTGCTTATATAATGGATGTTTATAATATAAGAGAAAGTTTTAGATGGATTGCGCAGCACGCGGCGGGGGTCTAAATAGGCGCCGGCCACACGCGCCGGCCAGCCGAAAAACGCCGCGGTACGCAATGGGTTAAATAAGGTGTAGGTGGCGGGACGGGAACATATTGCGCAGGGAACCGAAGGTGATAACGGTCGATAAGAGCTGATAAGAGGCGCTGGAATGCAAATTCCACGAATTTCACCGTGAGTGTCCCAGTAGCTTGAGGCGTTGATTCCGACAAGTGATGTAGAGAGTGGAACGGGAACATATTTGGTGGGGGTCCGAAAGTGATAAGGGCCGATAAGGGCTGATAACAGGCGCTGAAATGTACTTTCACAAATTCAAAGCGGGCGTCTCAGCAGAAATGAAGTGTTGCTTCCAACAAGTGAAGTGGAGGCTGGGACGAGAACACATTTGGTGGGGCTTAAAAAGTGATAAAGGCTGATAAGGGCTGATAAGTGGCGCTGGAATGAGAATTTAGCGAAATTCACCGCAAGTGTCCCAGCAGCGGTGAGGCGTTGGTTCCAACAAGTGATGTAGGGGTTGGGACGGGAGCATGTTTGGTGAAGGACAGAAAGTGGCAACAACTGATAGTGGCTGATAATGAGGATATGCTTAAATGTGTAGAGGTCTCTCAAAACCCGACTCTAGACAAGAAACGCGTTTTTTCAAATTACTTTAACTTCATTTTGTTTATGCCGTCATCGCCCTCGACCGCTACTCTACCCTCAGTTCTTAGAAATGTACAGTGGGTATTGATGAAACACTGCAATGATTCCTGGGTATTTCCATTTCATCATCAATATATCAATTATTATTCAACCGCTAAATTATCCAGCCTTCCGTTTTATGGTTGTTCAGAACACCAGTTGTGCTTCTCACTCCGCCGCGCGTATCAAACAGTGAGCTTCAGCAAAACAACCACAAAGCAACTACTATTGGGTTCTTTAGCGGCGGGACCAAACACTCCACAGGCTGTCCACTTTCACCAAAGCCTACCCTGTCATGCACGCGGTAGTGTGCGGAGCTAAACTGGTATAAACATAAGTAAAGAATTATGCAGCATAAAATATGATAACATTAAAATATATACTGCTGATTTTGTTGATATGTTTACTATTTTGCGGCATGATGTCATTATATGGAACATAAGGGATTTGTTGATCTTATTATTTAACACGTTGACGACATTGTGCAGCGCATGCGCTGCACACTTTGAGCACCGTGTGGGACCGTGTGCAGCGCATGCGCATCACACACCAATAATTTAATTTTTTCGCCCATGGGCCATTTATTTTCCAATTTTTTGCATTTATTTTACAGGTCCCACCATATTATGATTAACCATGGCGAAGATCACCAAATAGTTGAATCTACTTCACTTCAGGGGAGGGTTTTTCAAGTTCCACGAATTACTCAATTGTGTTGAATCATAGTTTCTTTATAATCTTATAAGCTTGGTCTTAAAAATGAGTAGAAGAGGTAAGTACACACCTATACATATAGCAAGATATATGTCTCTGAAGGAATAACCGTATCAAAATAATTTTGAGGTTCACTAAATCGAAAGCGATGAAAATTTGCCTTTTCATTAGCACGATACGTCATTCCGCTCGGTTTTTTACAATTTTACCTTCCCATAGATGTATCACATCGAATATCATCGAAAACATTTTCTCCAATCTAAGTTTTTCGCATTTATAGCTCAAAATCCAAGAATTTCGTGTGAGGCAGCGGCGCTTGCAAAATCGCTCTGGTCCCACGCGGCGCAAAAACCCAAAACACGCGTTGTCGTCAACGTGTTAAGGGAGAGATAAGTCCTATGTAGCTACTAGTGGTTCGCATGTTTTATATACAGA